>JAFFST010020171.1:14103-29103 GCA_022414735.1 Noturus placidus | reverse complement strand
CACTTTTGACGCCAGTGGAGTCTGCGGCTCACGGCCCAGGCAGGGGGTTTGCCTAGCTGAGCTCACACACTCAGTCCTGCGCTTGGTTAGCGTGCTGGTTAAGCGTTACGGTTCACTGTGACTCTGTTGCTCGGTGACTTGTGAAGCTGACATAATCTTGCTTTTTTCACTTTTTTATCTCTCTCTCTCTCTCTCTCTCTCTCTCTCTCTTCATTCACCTTGCTGCACTTGCCCTCGCTTGCCTGGAGGCCCCTTGTTCGGCTGCTTCACACAACGTTTTTCATTCCCAACAATGAAAGGAGCTTTTCAGCAAGGCTGGTTCCAATTCATCTGTGATAAATGAGACGATAAGGCAATCAGAGCACACCGTGACACTCGGTGCAGTTAGTTAGGCACACTTCGAGCCCATTCAGGTGTGCCGGTGCGTCCTGCCGTCGGGGGGGCCTGTTATATATATATATGTGCCCAAGTCCCGATGGTGCATGGCTACTGCTCCTGCAGGAGCGCCTGCAGCCTTCCTCAGCTAAACTTCTGGCTCTGAGCAGATCAGTTAGACATGCAGCAACCAGAAGCTTCTATAAATGCCATGTGTTCGGTGAAAGAGGTTTGGTACATGTTTTAAAACTGTGCCCTAGATTGATGGATGGATAATTGCATTCTTGAAGAAGTGGACTTGGAAGGACCCCTGGTTTCTGGCCATGATTTTCTCCCAGGAGTATCTGTGGCAAAGATGGAAGAGAAACATCTGACACAGGTATGTGAAAGGGAAGCATCTATACAAACATACTGATCTGCCTTAATTTCTATCTTATAAGCTTTTTTAACATGTTGAGCAAGGCTTGGTTCAAGTCATGGAAGGTCAATTTAGTGCCAAGTGAAATGATTTCAGATTAGCGTCACCACATGTTTAACTCCACCCATAGCATGTAACAGCTCTTCTGAATACCTCACCCTGCTGAATGACGACTCTTTAAGGGTCACTCTACAGGTCAAAATAAGCGAGTCTAGGGGTCCAAGCACTATTTAATTTGTTTTAAGAATATTTTAAGATTAATCTGGTGTGTTGTCTTTGGCTGTGCTAGTGTATGACAGGTCACATGATTATACAAGGGCCTGGTAAACACTATAGCTTCTTTTATTTCAGCTCCATGTTCAGCAGTTTTAATCCTCACAGTTATAACACATGTATGTAGGTTATCCCAAATGCTGCAAGATGTATGTGTGATTGTCAGTAATGTCTTTAACTTTGATCATGTCTTGGATTTTTGTCCCTGTCTCTTCGGTCATCCATGGCATCTGCGTGCACGTGTTTGAGACTCGGAGTTAGCATGTGAGTGTGGGTTCAAGAGCCAAAATAAAATCAGTTAACACTTTCCGTGGAGTGTCCTCTCACATTAGTGTTTCGGTGTCGATGTGATGTGTGTGTGTGTGTGTGTGTGTGTACGCAGAGGGTATGGGGGAGGCCGAGAGAATGGCATTGTGTTGGTTGCTTGTCAGTGTTTAGGCACAAACAGGCCTGAAGTGGGGGAGGTGTGAAAAGGCGCAGGGTCTCGTCCTGAATGGAGAGGCCGACTGGAGCTCCCCTCTCAGACTAGCGGCCTGTCACTCACTGTTCTCGGAGAGAGAGAGAGAGAGAGAGAGAGAGAGAGAGAGAGACGAGAGCACGACTGAGAGACAGTATTTTCCTTGTCAACAGATGGACAGATGTGTTTTGACAAATGTGTGACAGTGGATTCTTACAATCTGTTAGCGTTTAACGGCTAATTATGCTTTGTGCTACTTGTGTTTATTCAAAACACGCCTTTCACATTGTCCAGGTTGTCTGTAAGTGTCCAAAAAAAGGACAAACCCAGCAGCTGACATGTCCTGCGTTGCTTTCCATTAGCTGTAATGTAAATAGGGAACATTTTCCAACTCTTGACTAACTTTAAGGAAGTACTTAAGCACGCGCACGCACGCAAGCGTATGCACGCACGGATACACTCATACGCGCGTGAACAGGAATTGGTGGTGGTGGTGGGGGGGGGGGTGCTTTATCTTTAATCCTTGTCTTTGTGCAATTAGACTTTCTAATAGTCCCACGCTTCACTCTCTCCCATTTTAAGCCTAATTAGAAAGTTTTTTGAATGAACTCCGCGCGCGACGCCAGATTGACAGCATTAGTGCGTCCTAAACCTCTCTCTCGGCTCTAAGTGCTCTAAGTCTCCGTGTCGACTTAATGAAGTGAAAATTGCATTCTCCTCGCGCTTGATATGAAAATGGAATATGCGCTCATGAAATATACACAGTTGTCACTTCTTAAAAAGGTGTCAGCAATTTGCTTCACTGAGTAAGGTGAATATTAGCCGTGACAGCAGAAGAAGAAAAGGTTTCGAGAGAAAGAAGAGACGGAAAGCGAGAGCGGAGAAAAAAAAAAGTGTTATGCGTGTGATCAATGAAAGAGTTCATTGCCTCGCGCTTCACTGGATTTATAATAAGAGAATCAAAGTGGAGCCAGGGGTTGAGCGCGCGCTGGCGGTGACAGGACAACACTGCCACCTACAGGAACCTCTCTCTCTCTCTATGGGTGTGTGTGTGTGTGTGTGTGTGTGTGTGTGTGTGTGTGTGTGTGTGTGTGTGTGTGTGTGTGCACAGGTGTATATGTACTATATATGTATACAATTCAGTGCTCACATGTGCGTGTGCGCGCGTGCATGGGTGTATATGTACTGTATACAATTCAGTTCTCTCATGTTTATGTGTCTGTGTGTGTCTGTCTGTCTGTGTGTATGTGTGTGTGCTTATATGTACTTTATATTTATGCTTTTCTGTGTGTTCACGTGTGTTTTCGTTTGCGTAAATGTACGTTATTTGTATGATTTTGTGTCCGTCCATGTGTTTGTGTGCATATATTCAGTAGGTACTGTATATATACTGTATGTGTATGCATTTATTTGTGCTGTGTGTGTGTGTGTGTGTGTGTGTGTGTGCGTGTGCATATGAAAAGCTCTATGGCTCCAATACATAGCCAAAATATTATTGTTTACAATATTGTTTAATGTTAAAATAATATTGGTTAAATAATGCCTAATATGTTAATACTTGGATTATGTTGGCTGTGAGGGTATAAAATAAGTCTTTACTCAAGGGATCTACTTTTTTTTTTTAAGAAGAAACTCGCTAAAAGTGTGGCTGACTGTTCCTGATAGATCACCTCCCACATACACAAATTTAATTCAATTTGATATTTTTTATGTAATAGTTTTTAATGTAATTGTTTATACAGTAGTTAAAATTGTGTACGAATTTCCAGAATGTTGGCAGTTCAATTCCCAGGTTGAAACACTGACCCTTAACTGCTCAGATCTCTAGTTGAACTTCATGAAGAACTAAATGTCCTGAACCAAATGTTCCTGAACAAGTTCCTGTTCTTTCTTTCCCACAACACCCAGAGGAAGTATACAGCTGTTGTTATTCTTCATTGTTGTGCAAACATTGCATAAGTATTTATATAGTGTTTAAGCAATTTCTATTTTTTTTTAATTATTATTGCCTCATGCCACATGCTACTAGACACTTGCAATCTTGTTTCGTCACTTAAAACAAACATTTCACTTTTCCTCAGATATAAAACAAGCTTCAGTAATCGCTTGGTAACTAAATTTATTTTGTTTTTTAATGATTGACATAGAGTGAATCATTACATGAAGCTTACCTTCAACCAAACAAGCTCGAATACAGAAGTTTGGTGCAAGAGTTTAAATGGGACCTGGTTCCTCTGGTAGAAACTCGGAAAGAGTTCCTGAAAAGGGTCATACGGTGCAATCGTGCCTTAAGCTTGGATATTAATTGTTAAAGTTATAGAAAGAGATCTGCAATGAGAACAACAGAATTAAAAAAATATATATAAAAAAAGAGAGAGAAATTAATTTAAAACAATTGGTACAAAGAAAAGCATGTTCGCCTCACACCGCCAGGTTTGGGGGTTTGATTCTTACCACTTTCCAGTGTGTGTGGAGTTTGCATGTTCTCCCCGTGCTGCAGGGGTTTCCTCTGGGTTCTCCAGTTTCCTCCCCCAGTCCACAGACATGCATGGTAGGCTGATTGGCATGTCCAAAGTGTCCATAGTGTATGAATGGGTGTGTGAATGTGTACGTGATTGTTCCTTGTGATGGATTGGCACCCTGTCCAGGGTGTAACCCGCCTTATGCCTGATGCTCCCTAGAATAGGCTTCATATTCCCCATGACCCTGAAGGATAAGATCTATAGAAAATGGATGGATGGCTCTAAGAAAAAAGATAGGAAATATAATAAAAAATATACTGAATTGCTACACTAATTGCCTAATTTACTAGTTATTTACAGATGCATGACATACAGAGCATGTTTGCCTTGCACCTCCGGTGTTAGTGGTTCGAATCCCACCTCTATCCTGTGTTTGCAGAGCTTCATAGCATTGCATGGGGCTTTCCTCTGAGCAATCTGGTTTCCTCCCCCCAGTCTAAAGAAAAGTGTTGTAGATTGATTGGCATTTGCAAATTGTCTGTAGTGTGTGAATGTGTGTGCAGTTGTGCCATGCAATAGGTTGGCACCCTGTCCAGGGTGTCCCCTGCCTTGTGTTCCGAGTTCCCTGGGATGGGCTTCAGGCTTCTCTGCAACCGTGTAGGATAATGCTATGGAAAATGGATGAATGTGAGTAAAATTTTGCATCTGTATGAATATTCAAAATCTCTATGACCCCTTTGATGGAAATTTAAAATCTTTCCAATTCTGATGCAAAAATTGCATCCATCAGGTTCAAACTTCACCCCAAAGTGATGCTAATAAACAGCGGACCTGAAGCCAGAATGGACACTTGCATCATATGATTTGGCCACAGAACAACAGGAAGTGTGTGTCATATGTGTTTAGCCATCCATCTACAGAAAGTACACTTACTTTCCACGTTAATCCTATCATCCCAGCTGCACCCTGCCGACCTCAGGTGAGCAATTTGGGCACACACCGAGTATCCATGTAGTGATCAAAGCTCAGCTTGTTCCTCAGTGAGGCTGTGTTCAGACTTTGAAGATTGAGCGCAGGGTACAGGCGAGAATAATCTCACTACGGGGTGCCTGATGAAGCTGTGGGATGTGTATGGGAATCAGGTGAAGTGTGTGTGTGGGGGGGGGGGGGCGGGGGGGCAGGGGGGTACACACATGGTGGTGCTTTATTTCATCAGTTATCAAAAAATAATGCAAAGTTTTAACTGCTGACAAACAGCACAAGGTAGAAGGGGGAGATCAACCACCAGTGTTCAAGAGTTTAAAAGAAAAAAAGTATCGGTAAATGATTTGAAATGAAAAAGAAAATGTTTGTTTTTCACATGTAGTAACTATTTGTATAGTGTAACTATTTTCACAGTGAATCTGGACCATATCCATTTGTATCTCACGTGCTCTGAGAGTTTTGTAACATTTTATTTTTTACGGTAGCCATAGAAATAATTTATCTTACTCGAATAGCACTTTTAACAATAGACATTGTCAGAAATCCAGATGTCGATGTAAATCCTTAATGAACCATCCATCCATCCATCCATCCATCCATCTTCAACCGCTTACTCCTTTTCAGGGTCACGGGGAACCTGGAGCCTATCCCAGGAGACATCGGGCACAAGGCGGGGTACACCCTGGACAGGGTGCCAGTCCATCACAGGGCACAATCACATACACACTCACACACACATTCATACACTATGGACACTTTAGACACGCCAATCAGCCTAACATGCATGTCTTTGGACTGGGGGAGGAAACCGGAGTACCCGGAGGAAACCCCCGACACACGGGGAGAACATGCAAACTCCACACACACATGGCCCTGGCGGGACTCGAACCCCGGACCCTGGAGGTGTGAGGCGGACGTGCTAACCACTAAGCCACCGTGTGCCCCCTTAATGAACCATAAGCCAGAATTGTGGTGAGAAAAAGCTTCCCAAGATGACATGAGGAAGGAACCAGACTCAGAATTGTACCCATGCTCTTCAAGGT
Organism: Noturus placidus; assembly: GCA_022414735.1. NCBI lineage: Eukaryota > Metazoa > Chordata > Actinopteri > Siluriformes > Ictaluridae > Noturus > Noturus placidus. The sequence continues at coordinate 23,091 of JAFFST010020171.1, read as the reverse complement.
AACACTGGATAGTGGGATTACAAATCATTACAGTTTACAAGTATTGAAGAGTTAAGACAAACAAGTGTGAAAAGATGTGTATGAGCAGATTGTGAATAAGAGGCCTGTAATGAGCACAGGGCAGTCTTTATGATAACAGGAGCAGTTCTTGGGCACAAATCTACAGTATCCAGGTGAGATTATCTAATAAAGGATTACTTTTGCTCAGTGTTTTGGAAGTGCAAATCTTTATGATGGAACCATCCACAGCAGCAGAACTAGAGTCACAAGTGCAGAAGCAAGCAGAAGTTGAGCACGCTGGGGATGTTGGAGACATTAGCGTCCAACCTTACTGACCATTGGCAGTAGCTGAGACATTGTGTTTATACACATTTTTAGATGTATTGACAAATGTCAATCTACTTTCAATCTCACTATATTCACTGATGATGAATGGACAGATTGACGGTTGGATGGATGGATGGATGGATGGATGGATGGATGGAAAAGCATTACGTTAAATCTCACTACTTTCTCACTACAATTAGACAGCTGGACTAACAAACGTTACTGTAAGGTTTTTGTTTCACTTGGACAGGATGAACAGACACAAATGGACATTAAAATAATGGATAGATTGATGGTTGCTTTGTGGATGGATGGACAAAAATAGATGGATGGACAGATAGGCAAACAATACATGGCTGGAAGGACAAAGATTGCTTTAGGTTTCCCCTTACCAGCTTATTGGATGAAGATGGACAGAGAATGATCAAACCAATAAATGGATGGAACAATGCAGTGCAATAGATGGATGTGTGGATAGTTGTATAATGAAATGAAAGGAACATAATGTTAAATCTCATCAGTTCTTTAGATGGATGCATGGATATAAAGTTGGATGGATGGACAAAAAATAGATAGAGAAATGTTGATAAAGATTACAGCTGTTGACAGTATGTGAGGTAATATGCTAAGCTGACAATAAATGTGTCTAAATTTGACCCTTGACCTGTCCAGTCCTCTTTCTTTTCTTTTCTCCAGTTCTCTCTGTATCTGTCGTTGATGGAGGCTCCATATAAACCCGTGTTCAGTGCCGTATCTGCAGCAGCGAGCTCAAATGTCACTGCACACGAGACGTGCAGAGCAGCTGAATATTCCCCCAGTGTCTAAAAAGATCAGAGTGATTCTACCGGCTGAATCATGGCTCCAGGTGCCTGAGATGGGCTGCTTTACCAGCCTGGGGGTGAAAGGGCAGATTCTTGGAATAATATTATTTGGAATGATAGTGTGTAATATTTTATAAGCTATGGAAAATATTCATAATGGAAAGTATACTTCCTGTCCCAGAGGGTGACATGGCTTTTCTGATGAGCTTAGCCTGCAAAATATTGATATCAGTACACTAGTTGTTATTTCAGCAGATGCTACCATTTGATTATACATTTTGTTTTAAGGAAAAAAAATGCTGGTATTGTTACCAACTTAACCAAACACAAATAATAAAACAGGAACTGACCCGAGATTCTGGCATGGTCCACCCAAATCCAATACCAGAGCAAGGGCTATTAGGCTACGTTTCAGACTAAAAAGCATCATCAACTCGAGAATCTTCTTTGACAGTGTAATTTAGTGCAAGACTAGGCTTAATCTGTATCCACAAAACTGACAAGTGGCTATTTGGGTGTGATCAAGCCTTCAAGGGTGATTGCTGGGCAGTGAAGGAGCAAACAAGTAAATATAAATGTGTATACTGTGGATGGCAATGTGTCATAAAGCCAGCACAACATTCTTTTGATGAATTACAAAGAAAGTGGAAAAACAAAGAGTATTCTGTTAGTAGAATAAGGTTATATTGAGATATTGAAAAAGAGCGCATGTCTATCAGCTTGACTTAGAAACAAAGAATCAATCTAAGTCTGTGTGATTGTTGTTCTATAAGTTTCAGGCTAATATATTTACTTTGGTATAGGAAGGCCTGTGGTTCAGAAAACACACACACACACACACACACACACACACTCACACACACACACACACACACACACACACACACACACACACACACACACAGAACTCATAGAAGATAAAGGCCTACATCTTGATATTCCCCAATACAAACTGACACCTGTCAGAAAGTCCTAGACACTGTTTCAGGGGGAAACTCATGCATGGAAGACCTCCTTAGAAGCCTCTGTAAACCGATACACAGTGTCACTTATTATGTCAAATATAATGTCAAATAATTTAAATGTAAAATTTTTATATAATTTTAAAACAAACTTTAAATTTTATTTTACGGCGTTCAAGCTTTTTAAATAGGTGGCTGATTACATGAATAATAGATGGATGGATAGACAGACAGACAAAGGGACTACTATTGAGCGGATGGATGAATAGAAGAGTGGATGAATAGGGATTGATGGTCGGATGAGTAGATGGACAACAGTTATATTTTTAGTTCATTCTTAGCAGTCCAGATGTATGTACAGTTGGATGGATGGATAGCTGGATGGATGGATGGATGGATGGGCAAGCATGTTTAAGCTTCATTTCAGTAGTTGAGATGTAAACATTCAGAGGAATGTAAAGATTAATAGCTAGCTTAATGGGACAAACAAAATAATGGACAGTTATGGATTGACGGAAGGATGGGTGGATGGATGGAGGTGTAGATGAATGGATAGAAGTCACTTTATGTTTCATCTTACCAGTTTTATGGATGATTACTGCGAAGGTGGAGGAATTGAGGATGGACAGATGGAACAAACATATGGATAGAAGAATGCATGGATGGATGGATGGACTGACAGATAGATGGAAAAACAATAAGGACTATGTATGTATGTACTGTATGTATGTATGTATGAATATATGCATGTATGTATGGATGGATGGATGGATAGATGGAAAATTGATGGACAAATGGAAGAATCAGAGAAAAGACAGACAAATTAGTGGCTGGAAAAATGCATAGATGGGTTTTTATTCAAAAGGATGATTTTTTTTTTTTTTCCAAACAGTTCAACAGTTCAAGTTCAACAGTTCTCACCATGCAGATGGCTGGATGGAAAGATGGACGGATGGGTGGATGGAAGATTGTATTGGTAAATACAAATAATGTCACAAAGACACAGACAAATAAACAGATAAACAAACAGATAGACATTATATACATTTTAATATTAATCCCATAAGGGAAATAGCAGTTCAAGCAGTCAGTATGTTAGTATGTACTGTACAGAAGATTCCTGCAGAAAGAGTAATACATTGCTGATGCCTTAAACGTGCTGTTTTAAGTGTATTTTGTCTATAATCTAGTTGCACTTGGATCACTAGCCAATGTATAAAAGTAGGAGTAAATGGAGCCAGTGTGAGGGTGTAATTGAAGCTCCCGCACAAGGAGGGGCTCTCCATAGGATCAGTGTCATGAGTGGCAGGGGCCGCAATGGCTGAGGAGGTGTCGGGCCTTCTAATTGCGCTCTGCAGAGAGCCACCACCCCTGTGGACGGAAATGAAAGAGCTCCTGGCCTGGCTGTGTTTCCATTGTGCGAAAATAAATACATACAGTCACCGCCCTCGGCGTGAAATAACACACCAGCCGGTGGATTTCACTGGTCATTTGATTCGCAGCTGCACGCCCCAAAACAAGACGATATATTGTCTTAAAAGACAAGGCTTCTACAACCAGTATGTTTTCAAGTGGGGGACCTGGCTGAGGCATTAAGTGCAGTTCATTCAGCTGAAACCTGCTAGAAAAAAGAAAACAGCACAAAAGACAGTTGGCTTGGGACTTGCACTAGCTGAGTTATCACTGATCAGCGTCATTATTGCCAGTTTGTTCTGATTTCTTTCACCCATTGGTTGAGGCACAATGCATGTTTTGCTGTTCTATTTACACAAACTTTGGCCAAGTACAGAAAATATTCTTACACATATATGGATGCTGAGTGAAATATCAATGCAGATTACTTAGCTGTGAGTTACTCTATGAAAATGGAGCTTAGCTATCTTAAAGCTGTGTTCCAGAGAAAATTGCTAACTTCAATCCAAGCTATACTACTTATTATCACTTTTGTCTCTTTTCCTATTGGCAAATGAAAAAAAACTATAGTACTTCTGAAGAACATACCATTGTAAACATTTAACAACAATTTATGCCAAATGTATGTCAGAGAAACAACTAAAGATAGCCTAGAAAAATGGATGGGAAAACTATCATTTTAAATCTCACCACTTCCTTAGGTGGATGGAAGGCTGTATGTAAGTATCAATTAATGGATAAATAGCCAAATGTTGGACAATTAGACAGCTGGACTAACAAACGTTACTTTAAGGTTTTTGTTTCACTTGGACAGGATGAACCGACACAAATGGACATGAAAATAATGGATAGATTGATGGTTGCTTGGTGGATGGATGGACAAAAAGTGAATGGATGGACAGATAGGCAAACAATACATGGCTGGAAGGACAAAGATCGTTTTAGGTTTCCCCTTACCAACTTATTGGATGAAGATGGACAGAGAATGATCAAACCAATAAATGGATGGTAGAATGCAGTGCAATAGATGGGTGTGTGGATAGTTGTATAATGAAATGAAAGGAATACAGTGAGTTAAATATAAATACAGATTACTTAGCTGTGAGTTACTCTATGAAAATGTAGTTTAGCTACCTTAAAGCTATATTCCAGAGAAAATTGCTAGGTACAATCCAAGCTATACTCTCTATTATCACTTTCGTCTCTTTTGCTATTGACAAATGACAATTTAAAAAATTAAAAAATTATAGTACTTCTGAAGAACATACCATCATAAACATTTAACAGCAATTTATGTCAAATGATTGTCAGAGAAACTAAAGAAAGCCTAGAAAAATCCCAGCACTTTTATCCAAATAAAACTGTGATATTTTATTAATAAGCATAATACTATGAGAATATTAGAATTGCCAAGTTTGCAATAGTTTTTAGTAGTGCTTATCAAGGCTACTTTGCAAATTGGTCAATAAAATAGCTCATACCACAGCACAGTTGAATTCTCAAATCAGGATTGGTTAGAAAGTCTGTAACAGCAGCTCTGATAGTATTTGTTGATTAAGGTTTATGGTTTATGTTAATGTTCTAATATGTTATCGTTTCTATATTTGCAACTTTTATGTCTATGTGGACTTCTATGGTGGATGCTCTACATGAATGCATGTTGATTTGGTGACATGTTCTGTTTGGAGATTTAGCTTTTATGGAAGGAGTCTTCAGTGCCAGCGTGTTGTAACTTTTTTTTTTTTCTTACAACACAGAGAGAAACAAAGTGAGGCTGCTGAAGACTATCTGCTTTACCATAGCTATCTGACAACTATGTAGCTAAGTGATAACTTGTTTTGTGGAGGTTCCACAATGGTAAACGTAACAATAAATGAATAAATTGTACAACTTGTGATTCAATCAAGTTTACAGTAGTAACAGTAACTCTGATTCACCATGTTGTTGATTATTTTCAACATCATACCAATACAGTCCTAAGTGTTTTATTCCTTAACTGTTACTCATTTCAAAACAACAATCAATGCCACCAGGTCACTACTGGAAAATGTAGTTGAACTAATAGCTTTGCTAATTGTAGTGATTCTAGCTGGTGAACATCTTACAGCCTGAAAGAAAGCAGCTGTACATATGACAGCATCGCATTTTTACCAGGGACAAAATAAAAACGTTATAAATAACAATTCCAATCTCTGTTTCCCTATCTACAATGGCATGCTATGCCCTAAAACACATCCTCCCATCTGTCTCCAGTGTGTTAAACTATCGGCCGAACCCGAGTGTTTGTGCAGGCCCTCCAGCTGCCAGCGTTGCAGTGCGAGTCACCCAAGATAAATCCAAAAAGGCTGATGTTTGCTGTTTTCTTCCCCCGTTTCCCAACGCCCAATTTAGCAGAGAGTTTAAGCAGCGCTGTCCTGGGTGGAACGGCACGAAGGGAGAAGTGGGCCGTCTGCTTGCTGTCACTCGCTGTTACGACAGCGCTCCATAGTACCTGAGGGAGCTGTAGTCTTTCAGTCGGACGTCAGGAACAAATAAACGCTGGCCAGCCGTGGCATGAGCCTGCAGCGGTTTACGCCCAAATAATCCTCCTGTCATTAGCACAGCTCAGCCTGAGGGTTCCTGCTGTCCCTTGGTTCTTCACTGTGGTTCCTTTACTCGCAGTGACACTATTGTTCCAGGCTGTCTGAGATCGTCCATGTCTTAAACAGATACAATGATCGCCTAAAATGTAATGTCATAGATTTAAGCTATAAAGCTGTCTCTGTAAAATTGAAAGGTGGGTCTGTGAAGCATAGCCATGGGGTCTGTGATTTATTTATTTATTTATTTATTTATTTATTTATTCATTTATTTTAATTATTTTGTTACAGTGGTGAAACTCACAAATCCCCATTATCCATAATATCTCCAGATTCTTCAGAATCTCCTCTTCAGTTCACCACACAGTTTCTCTATGGGGTTCAGGTCAGGGGACTGGGATGGTCATGGCAGGACCTTGAGTTTGTGGTCAGTAAACCATTTTTGTGTTGATTTTGATGTATGTTTTGGATCATTGTCCTGCTGGAAGATCCATCCATGGCCCATTTTAAAATTTCTGGCAGATGCAGTCAGGTTTTCATTTAATATCTGTTGAGTTCATGATGCCATGAATCCTAACAAAATGTCCAGGACCTCTGGCAAAAAAACAGCCCCAAAAAATGAAATATCCACCACCATATTTAACTGTGGGCATGAGGTACTTTTCCATATGGCTACCTCTCTGTGTGCAACAAAACCACTTCTGGTGTTTATTACCAAAAATCTCTATTTTCGTTTCATCTGACCAAAGAACCCGATCCCATTTGAAGTTCCAGTAGTGTCTGGAAAACTGAAGATGTTTGAGTTTGGTTTTGGATGACAGTAGAGGCTTTTTTTCTTGAAACCCTTGGTGAAATGGGCATTTTCAATGATTGTGCTATTTTATAATAGCCAATTCCAATTTTGCACATCACAGCTATATTCCTTGGTCTCATCCATTGCTATGAATTACTAAGGGAATTTAGTCTATGTGTTACCTCATATTTATGCTCATGTGAAACAGGAAGTCATGGTTGAACAATTTCCTGTTCCTGCTAACCCAGGTGTACTAAAAACAAAAAAATAATTATTGCAGTTGTTTTATATCCATGAAAGCAGAGTATTTTTGTAAAATAAATTTAATAAAACATCAAAAGGTTAAACAATAAAGACAATTTTTCACAGCCTTCTAGCCTTCTATTTGCCAAGTGTGTCAATATTAGTGGAGGGCATATGAAATATGACGTGATAATGTATAATGTGTCCCAGAACTGTTATTCACAAATGATTTCCCAAACTGACTACTGTAATCCTTAACCCTTAAGGCATAGGAGCACTGGAGTAGACTCTCTGACCAAGTTATTAAAGGTTATCAGTACTAAAATTTCTTATGCTGTTTTCTGCCTTGACTAGGCGAAAGTGAAGAATGAAAGAACAATTAAGCACAACAGAGCCACTCTCTTGGCAGATCAATTAGCTGCAAGCTGATGAATGTAAAATGTGCAGTTGGGATAAAGAAACGTTGGCAGATAGCAGATGTTAACTTCGGGCTATTTTAAATGTGTAATTGCTAATTATGTGGGACGTGCAATTCTTATGACAAATATTTTTTTATGCTAACATCTGCTAGTGCAGAGAACATGAAGATAGAAGCTTAGGCACTGTTGTGGTTGTTGCTTAAATAATGCATTGATTAAATTAAAAGCTTAATGAATTTATTAATATGATTGAGTGGATGATTGCTGTCAATTATGGAATATTGCTTCAATTATAAACTTACCTGTTACTAAAAATTCAAATATAAAATATATTTGGTAGAGATGGCACCAACCTGCTAACCAAGATCACTATCCAATTCTGTAACAAATGGAAAAGATTTGGATTTGGATTTGGAAAAGTTGAGATATGATTGTATTGTTGTTTTTTAGGATTGTTTTTTAATATATTTATACTTTATTATATTTGCAATGAAAGTGAGCTGCAGTTTTGTGTAAGTTGTGGTTTTTATGTTTTCAAGTGTTTCAGTTATAAAAATCATTTCAAAACTAAGTAAATAATTATTAGATGGTTATCGTTATAGGCTAATACTCAAGGTTTCTGTATCATTGTTGGTACTGGGAAAGGATACATTTATAATTATTAGAGAAATTAGAGTAGATCTCAAATGTTTGGTCTTTAAGGTGCAGTTCATTGCAAATGATGGCATTACAAAGTAATTAAAGATGGCTTTGGGATGTGTCAATATAATAGTATTGTGCTACCCAAAATTGTTATAATGGTCATTTGAAATCATCTCAGTATAATTAATTAAATCTTTGAAAATTTATAAAGTGAAAATCTGAGAATAACCACTGACCCTCTTAGCAAACCTGCTAAAAATATATTTTTCATAGTTTTAAACAATAGTTAAACCTTTATGGTGTTTAATTTTCACTCTCTCTCTCTCTCTCACTCTCTCTCTCACTCTCTCTTAATATAATGTTAAATTCAGACAGTATATGTATTACCATGAGAATTATTCACTATTCATGCCATTTCAAAGGAGTAAAAATGTTTATTATTTAAAAAAAAAAGTATAATTAGACTTACATATTTTAAGCATCCTACAGTGCCTTGCGAAAGTATTCGGCCCCCTTGAACTATTCGATCTTTTGCCACATTTCAGGCCTCAAACAAAGATATAAAACTGTAATTTTTTTGTGAAGAATCAACAACATGTGGGACACAATCATGAAGTGGAACGAAATTTATTGGATATTTCAAACTTTTTCAACAAACAAAAAACTGAAAAATTGGGCGAGCAAAATTATTCAGCCCCTTTTTTTTCAGTGCAGCAAACTCTCTCCGGAAGTTCAGTGAGGATCTCTGAATGATCCAATGTTGACCTAAATGTCTAATGTTGATAAATA
>JAFFST010020171.1:1937-13538 GCA_022414735.1 Noturus placidus | reverse complement strand
CAGTTTTATATCTTTATGTTTGAGGCCTGAAACATGGCAAAAGGTCAAACAGTTCAAGGGGGCCGAATACTTTCGCAAGGCACTGTATTTCACTTCTTCTTGCTACTGGTTTATGACCTCTGCTTTCAGAACCAGGTATTTTACCTTAACCCACTTTGCCGCTTATGACATGTAAATCTCTTCAAACATTTTCTTTACTCTGAGTCTATACCACTCCACACTGCAATTCACAGAGCAAACATTCTCTCTTCTGTAGATTACATCCTGCCAGACTTTTCACAATCCATTAGGCTCTGGAGGAACATCAGAGAGGAATGGAGATGGGCTGGAATTCTAGCTGGACGCAGATGTCTGCTTCTCAAAGCGTAGGTAGGGGGTAGTGCACATGACCTGAAATCTGACAATTAGCATCCACCATGTGACAGCTCTCACTCGGGAAAAAAAGCTAAAACTCATACTACTCTTTGCAAAACATCAACACAGGATGATAAAGTTTTGTCTGAGTGAATAGTACATGTAATCTCATGTCTGGGATTTTTATTAACACAGCATTCCTCTAGATAGAAGAGGGAGAAAACATTTTAATTTACCGTAATGTTGAGTTAATCTAAATGGAGGGGCACGTCAGTCGAGACATACTCAAATCTTCATACACTTGCTTCCTATGGCGTTGTTTTTTAAATAAATGATTTTAGAAATAACAGAAGAAATTAAGTTAAAATTGCAAATAATTTATTTTTCTTTCTAGTACAGTTCTGCCTTAAAACTTAATAAATAATAAATAAATAAATAAATAAATAAATACAGCAAGTTGTCCAAGAAGGCTGCCCCCAATAATCTTACCATCTGTCTTTCTAAGTGTAACATTTCCTTCAGAAAACACGCATAGACTGTGATTTACCCAAAAAAAAAAGTGGCGACTCGAATGTCTTGTGTTGGGACTTTTAATGCTTGTTCTGAAAAATGGAACTTGGAAGTGTGAAGTTAGAATGATATCATTTTCAACCTTTGAGTATTTGATTCACAAAGTGGAAAAGCATAGATGCTTCCAAATTCATCTTTGGTTAGCAACAATCTACCCAGCTAATATTAGTTATATAAGTGATCGGTTTTCCTTCTTAAAATTACAATCTGTATGGTCAGTGTTATAGATCTGGAACATATAGAATACATTAATATGTCTGCATATTGACTGATCTAAAGTAAATACTAGAATATACAGCATAATGTATTTAAAAGTACAGTTGCAATCAAAATTATTCAATCCCCATCGCAAATGAGGTTTATTGTCAGAATTTACAGACGTTCAGCTGTTTGCAATGAGCACATCAAACAAAAGCTATTTAAATACTTCAACACAACAAATGCTTCAAGTGGTTTCCCTAAATTCAACTGAAAATGCAACTTATAATGACTTCTCCAGATTTAATATTATTCAACCCCTTGAATAGAATCCCTCACCACAGCACAAATATGCAAAACAGGTTTGTCTCAAGCACACCTGATGCAACTAATCAAGGGCTTAATTAGTTGTACCAGGTGTGTTTAAGCTGGAACACATGAAATACCTGAAGTGGCTAGGGGCAGGAAATGTATGAAATACCTGAACAGGTTAGGAGTTTGGAGGAGTTGAGTGTACACTACCTGGATGAGGCAGAAAAAGGAAGTATCAATGGCTGCAACCAGATTTGTGAGAAGGCAGGTTTTGAAAAACGCTCGAGTGACTGCAAAGGACCTGCAGCAAGTCTTGGTGGCAACAGGCACTGAGGTTTCAGTGAGCACAGTAAGGTGCGTACTAAACACAAAAGGTTTCCATGTCAGAACACCAAGACGTACACCACTACTGACCAAAAAGCAAAAGATAAGTTGGCTCAAAATCATATAAATAATCCACAGCAGCTTTTGTATTCTGTTCTGTGGCGCGATGAATCAATACTTGAACTTTTTAGCACGATGGATCGGCAATATGTCTGGAGGAAGAAGTATGAGTAAGGGACACTTTGTCCACAGTCAAGCATGGTGGTGGCTCGGTGATGCTCTGGCACTGGAGACCTGGAAGGCAAGATGGATTCATTGAAGTATCAGAAATCCTAGGATAAAAAGTCATCTGTGAGGAAGCTGAAGCTTGGGCGTCATTGGACCTTCCATCAGGACAATGATCCCAAGCATACCTCAAATTCCACCAAGGTTTGGTTGCAGAAGAAGTCCTGGAATATTCAACAGGGCCACCACAGTCACCTGACTTGAACCCCATAGAAAATCTCTGGTGGGATTTGAAGAAAGCAGTTGCAGCACACAAACCCAAGAATATTACTGAACTGGAGGCCATTGCTCATGAGTAATGGGCTAAGATTCTTCAGGAACGCTGCCAGAAGCTCGTGTATGGCTATGCATCTTGTTTGCCGCAGGTCAGAACAGCAAAAGGGTGCTCTATTAAGTATTAAAGATGCTTGCCATGAAGGGGATTTGAATGTTTTTTGAGACAATATAAAGCAACAAATTACCCGTAGAGACCCACAGGAACCATAACAGTTTCCATTAAATCCAATAGAATTCCCATTATAAATATTAAAACCATTACCAATTCTATGAGGGTTTCTATTGTTTATTTGTTTTCAGCAGGGAGTGCCATGGAAAAATATCTATATATTTAAGCCTAAATTGACACCTAAAGGTTTGTCATTAAATAAAAATTTATTCAAGAAATACCAGATTCAATAAATATATGTGCCTAACCACGAGTTCTAATATCTGTTTTTCAGACTGTGATATATTCACCACAGAAGCTATAGCTAAGAGTAAGAAGATAACTATGAAAACAGAGATGTCATTAGAGTAAATACTCAACATAAATATTGAAGCTAACAAGCTGGCTAGTGTGGGAATTAGTTAATATCACAGCATAAAATTATGTGTGAAATAAAATAAGGTATTAAATAAATTGCCTTTACAAAATGTATTTTTCACTAGGGAACATGTACTAAGGAACATAGCTAGCTAGTTCAAGATTTGAATATCGTGTGATTAGCATGATTTCAAAATGTTCTAGATTTGGAGTAAAGGAAAATTGTGTACAGTTGTTTTTTTCCCTTAATATTCTGAATTTTCAAAACTGTTATAACACTATGGATTCTATTTATTTATTTATTTTTTACCAAATGGCTGGACACGGCCCATCATCAATACAAAACAAAGAATTTCAGCACACAGTTGTCTCACTGCTAGCTTCAGCTGTTGCATTTCTTGTGTGTGTGTGTGTGTGTGTGTGTATGTGTGTGTGTGTATGTGTGTGTGTGTGTGTGTGATGATCTCCTCAGAGATCATTGACTTTTATCTTTTTACCTGTGTCTTTTCATGCGGCGTATTTTATCCTTGTCATCTTGGATGTTTGCTGTAGTTAAAAGAGACTGAAGAAGTTAGCATGTAGCAGCTAGTATTTAGTGAATTCTCAGTATAACACAGACTTAGTTTATGCTTGTATGTATCTCTAAATATAGGCACTTTAAGCACTTGATCGTGCCTACTACTATAGAAATGGTACAGCTGATCAGATACGGCACCGGCTGATCAATAATCAAAAAACAATGCAGAGTGTCATAGCCCATTTCTTTCCAGCGCTCAAACAGTGCTGTGCGTAATTGTTTGTGCGCCGTAATATCCACTTTGGGTTAAATGACTTGGAAGAGCAGGGCTTGCAGTGAGACGTTGTGTTTGTGTTAGGCTAAAGGTGCGCACACACTAATGTCATGCAGAAACACACATGCTGTGAGGTCAGAGCTGCCCGGAATTCCTGCGTGACCTGCTCCGTGTTGGGCTAACAGTGGCCGTGTGTGTGTGTGTGTGTGTGTGTGTGTGTGTGTGTGTGTGTGTGTGTGTGTGTGTGTGTGTGTACACAAAGGCTGGATTTCTAAATGTGAAGACAAATAATGCATGAAGTTTTCTCTTTGAACAATTTACTCCCTGCATCTATATCTACTTCACAATAATACATAACTTCAATATACAAGCAAGCTTGTGGTTGGAATTTCTGGAAGACGAAGGAATATTTAAGTGAATAATTGACACAATTTTCCATGTAACCCAAATTAGTTGTATCAACCAAGTTTGTAGCTTGTAATGGAGGTACACCTAAAATAATTTCCGTCGTGGTGACTGATAATGTCCTCCATGATGTCATGCTAACAAAAGAATGCTTAGGACTCCATCCAGGTTACAGCGAAATACATTGATCCCTGCATGGTTTAAAGACGCCGGAGGTTGAACTAGATGCTTTCTTTTTTAAAAGATGTATCATGCACCTGGCCCATGTGTTGGTCAAGCACTTGGGTTGATGATGGAGGGATGGTGTGTTGGGGGATTTGGAGGGAGGGATGCAGTGGATCCAGACCTCCTGAAGGGGATTAGCATCTCCCAGCATGCACAGAGAGGAAGTGGAGAGAACACCTGCCATGGTGTCAATAGAGTACAGGAAAATCACGGCAATCACTCCCAGCATGCCTCTGTTCAGGGCGGAGAGGCTGGGGACACGGAGAGAGAGAGAGAGAGAGAGAGAGAGAGAGAGAGAGAGAGAGAGAAACATGCTCAATAAATACCGAAATCTGATTTTGTTTGATCAGACTATTAACAGATGATGTGTTCTAAACAGATACAATAACAGATATGAATAGGAGATGAAATATTATTTTTGTTGGAAAGGTACACAAGGCACGAGTTACTGGGATTCCAAATGAGATTTTTACTTTCATTAAGCTCTCAGGACAAACAAAGACCACATTTATTAACATGAAAGTGCAGCGTTTTTTTTGTTCATGCTTAGTAACTACTTGCTCAGGGTTGCAGTCAGGCAGAACATATTGTAAGGAGGTACAAACAAAAATGATATCTGTGTGAACTGGATTAAAAATAAACAGCCCAATGTGCATCTCTAGCTAAGGTTAGAGGACTCAGAGGATACAGGATACTGTTGAATCTTCTATTTACTGTAATGATTTATAATAGTACTTTTAAGTCTGGTTCTTCCTCATGTCCTCTAAGGGAGTTTTTCCTTGCTGCTATCACCTGTGGTATGCTCATTAGGGATCTACATCTCTCCATCCATCCATTTTCCGTATGGCTTGTCCTACACAGGGTCGCAGGGCAACCTTTGTATATGCATGATGAAGGTTATATGACCGAAAAATTGTGAATAAAGCTATTTTGATACGTATTGCAAGTATTGTTAGTGAGCAGGATTTTTTTTTTTTTTTTTTTTTTTTTTTAAAGATTTTTTTTTTTCAGTTTTAGATGTTTGACTATCACCTGCAGGTATGCTCGGTTAATTGTTGATTGTATGTATAAAATAAAAAATAATAATATACTTAAAGTATTCAATAAAAATGATGGACATACCATACCACCACGTGTGCACGTTACATGCTGAACTCAACAGAAGCTGAAGTCGAACTGGCACCACTCCAACATAAATCACATTGTGCCCAATGGACTGTGCAAGGGCTGTAGGCCTTTTTTTTTTTTTTTTTTTGAGCATGCGTGTGCCTGTTCGTGTTTCATTTTCATCTCAAACAAGGATTCTTTTCCTTTGACAGCTTATATGAATAGGAGACTGAACAGATATTAGCCTCTCACACATCTCCATTGTAAAGATGTTTTGAATAAGGCCGCATTTATAACGTAGCTCCTTCTTTTATATTACAATGCATTCAAATTGCGAGAATTCTTTCATCACAGCCGGACAGCTTGCATAGGGATCCGTACTTTTCTGTAATTGGGCTCAAAAAGCTGTCTATATCTGATAGCTCTGGTATAATCAATGGCCTATTATGTGGTTATTTGAATTGTCTCTTGAAATAATAATCCATTGAAGTGAAAAAGTGGGATCATATCACCTCTAGTGCATAACAGCTTGAATCATTGTCCGAGCATTTCACAATTGCTATTATTAAGTCAAGTTTCTCCAACATAATAAATCTTCTGACAACAGTTTGTTCCATGTCTAGGGGCATGTCAGACCTGTGTTGAAGATCATCTCCCCATTCTTTTTTTTATTATTTTTCCCTTAACCTGGATTTTTCTTTAGAAAGCCCTCTGTCCATCATTAGCGCTCATCTCATTGTGACCTGGACATTAAGTACACTTCTGTGAACCCTAGCTAGCATTCAGATGAAGTGCATGAATAAGAGTCTTCACTCAGTGTAGACAGGATGGACAGGCCATGTGTTTCTTTTTTTCAGCTGAGTTCAGGTTTTGTTCGACTTGAGGCAAATACTCGACACTTCTCAGAAAGTTTTTTTTTTTTTTTTTTACAGTAATTAGTGTTAATTACGGCACCTGGCTGAGTCAATTTTCCTCTCTTAAAGAGTCATACTGACTTCTTAAGTTAATTTCATTTAAGTTTTGTGCTACTGTGTGTAATTAAGTGTGTAAAGAAGTGTGTAACAAAGTGTAAGTTACTCTTTTGCTGCGGTTAAAGTTAGAACGCACTTCATGTTAACACTTAACACAGTAAAAAGCTGCCTTAACCACAAGTTTAACCCCATAGATGTCCTTGAAAAGAAAAAAATCATATTCCGTATAAAGTTATGTTGTATGTTCCTTAGTATTTATTTGTTTGCTAACTCTTTATTCATCACTAAATTAAAAATTTTCAGCAAAAAAAAATTCCCACAATTGTGTATATATGAGAGACAGAGAGAGAGAGAGAGAGAGAGAGAGAGAGAGAGAGATTGTGGGAAAAAAAAGCAAGAAATGTTGCATGCAAAGATTAATATAAAGGAATATAATGCTGAAATAATTTACTAATCAATGCTTACAATAATATTAATAATATATTCAGTATTAGTTTTTATGTTATATAACACGCCTTCATGTATTTGTATGTTTTACTTGCATGTTGAATTATGCCATTTTATCTTTTTTTTCATGATTTTATTCAGTTTTAATATCCTGTGTTTCTTATTCTATTATTGTTATTATTCCTATTCCTATTATTCCTTTTATTTCACTCACACTCATATGTACTGATTTTTTGTGTGTGTGTGTGTGTGTGTGTGTGTGTGTGTGTGTTTTCTACATTATGAAGTCAGTACAAAAACATTTTAGATTCCTAAGCATAGTCTCCAGAGTAACTATAGACGGCTCTGCAAGTTGCTCAATAAAACTTAAAATTTCCTTAAAATAAAACTGCACAAAATTTACCGAAGACTACCATTTTTATTTATTTTTTTTTTTTGTCACACCAAATTTATTACTGTTTCATTTTTCAACTGAAACATTCTTGTAGAAACATTCTTTTGCACACACATATATCATTCGACTACTATTTTATTTGATGGTCATAAAATTCTTTTTACATATTTGATCACTTGTGATTATGGTGTCTGAATGCTTCACTCTTTCATTTGGTGTACAAATCTTTTTTTTTTTCTTTTTTTTTTTTTTGTCAGTTAAGTCGAAAAGATTGAGTTTGGATTGTTCTGACATTAAATGTTGTGGGTATATATGTGTGTGTGTGTTGGACATGTCATTTGGGCTCCAGGCGGCTGATGAAACTCCATGACCATGATCCAAATTACCCAGATATGGACTGTGTTTGTAACTGCATAATTAATATTCCCTCCTTTCTACAAACTTTTCCACTGTTTTTACAGACCAGCTTAGACCAATCTTTTCTCCTCGCCTTAGTGGAGCTTATGTTTCTTTTCTTTCTTTTTTCCCCTTCACAAAACAGAACGACTCACCGTTTCACCCTGGCATTGATCCGTTTGCCTCAGGTTGGGCAGACATGCTGGTATTTTGCTTTTATTTGTTTACCAAATCTGACAGCTCTCATTTGGTCAGCTCTAAAAAGAGTCATGATTACAGACAATCCACCAGCTATTTAACTGAAATATCATCAGGACAATGTGGTGTGACCGAGACCTGTGTAGGGCTGTGATGCCTGCTATTTTTCTCGACTGTCCTCTATGAATGGCAGCATTGGACAGAATTAGGATCAAGAGGCCGCCATTCAGTGTTCAGCATTCAGTGTTTGGCGTTCTGTGTTCACCGATCGAGCTTGGTGAAGAAAGTCTGGTGGACAGCCTACTCGATCAATCCGGCGTTGGCTATCGATCGAGCAATATCACAGTTGTCTCCTAATGAAAGGGTACGCCGGAGCCATGGGGGCCGAGCTGTTGAATTACCTTTCGATTTGGCCTCGGCTCAGTCTCATTTCGCCTCGCCACCTTTCTCATCAGATCAATACGCCATCGAGGCAGCGAGGCGGTAATTACCGTGGTGCTGAGTGCACACAAAGGAGCCAGGGGGTCAGGAAAGAACGGCCGGACGCTACGAAGGTGACGGCGGGATGAGGGGACGGCGAGAATCTCCCCCCGTACACTTACACACACACACAAAAACCTCAAGTGCAAGAGACGGTACTTATCTGGCTTTTTAATTACTGTAATTTTCCGCCCAAGTCGGGAGCATGAGCTGATGAAGTCAGACACTCTCCTCCCTGCTGTTCCTGATGAGGCTTGATGGGCCTTCAAATTACGCGCAGGCTCCGCCGGTTCATCTCCCTTAGTGTTTAGGGCTAATAACCTGTAGAGCCCTCTTGTTCTCGCCTCTTCCATGTCATCACACACACAAAATGATTCATACACACTTATAAACACATACATTGAGAATATAGCTACATGCACATGCAAGCACACAAATGTGCATGCTCAGACCTCTAAACAAACCGGAACACCTACAAAGATGTACACACACACACACACACACACACACACACACACACACATACTCTCCCAGCACCACCTTTCAGTCCATGGTGTCAGTGTGGTAATTACACTGTGTGAAATTTCTACTGCAATCACAGCTGTCTGGCCCTTTCCTCACATCACAGGTCAGTCAGGCCACGGCTAAGCTGCTAAGCATCCACCCTGTCCTCCAGTTCACTCTTCATGCCATTTTAGTTCCTTTTACTCAGCTCAGATCTTATCTTAGAAATAACTTTCTCCTGAAAGTTGCTAGCTAAAAGGTTCTTCAACAAACTGTTGAATCATAACACTCGGGTCAAACACTGCTACAGTACGTATTAATAATAATTTATCAATTTGTATAGCGCTTTTTTACAATGGTACATTGTCTCAAAGCAGCTTTTACAGAAATATCATTTTTACATTTACAAGCGACTTACTAATGAGACCACATTCACACACCAATGGTAGCAGAGCTGCCATGCAAGGTGCTAGCTTGCCATTGGGGGCAACTTAGGGTTCAGTGTCTTGCCCAAGGACACTTCGGCATGGGATCACCCGGGCCGGGATTCGAACCGCCAACCCCACGGTTGGTGGATTAGTGGACAACCCGCTCTACCGACTGAGCCACAGACGCTCTTGTTTAGTTGTTTAGTTGTATTCACAACTAAACAATGCACAGGTCTATCAAACCAATCAAACTAAAAAATATAGATCATCTTGAATCAAATAAGATTCTTAAAGAATGAATCTTGAGATAAGATTATAATAAGAATTAATTCCTATACAGTAGTCCAGCCTTTTGAATTGTTGACGTTTATTCATTTGTCAGATGATTTTAGATGGCAGCTGTGGCTCAGTTGGTAGAGTGGGTTGTCCATTAATCATAGGGTTAGTGGTTCGATCCCCGGCCCACATGACTCCACATGCCGAAGTTTCCTTGGGCAAGACACTGAACCCCAAGTTGCTCCTGATGGCAAGTTCGCGCCTTGCATGACAACTCTGCTACCATTGGTGTGTGTGTGAATGAGACAGTGTTTTATCCAAGAGCTTTGGATAAAAGCGCTATATAAGTGTGCCATTTAGATAAATCAACTAAAATCCAATATATTTAAGCATCATGGTTCTCATTCATTCCTGGGGCTTGAACGTACAACCTTCTGGTAATATTAACATCTACATAAAATCACAAATTTAGTTTTGTATCTTTTAGTATCAACATATAAGCCTTAAGGTTATCTATAAGCTAGTATGATTTAAAACAATGCCAAAATTAACATTTAGAAGATATATTCATTCAAAATGTACAGTCTCTCAATACCCCAACATTATAAAATTCACCTTGCGGAAGTTGCCATTGGTGAGCGAGAGAAAGATCAGCAAGCATGGGTCATAAATGTTGCTTTGGCATTTTATTTAGTTTTCAAACTGTAAGTTTGTTAAGAAGGAATTAATTCATACACTTTATTGCTTGGGCTCACCTCCATAGTACTAACTGTCAAGAATAGCTTAACCAGGACTGTGAGGTAGGCTAAACGCTACTGGCTGTTTAAAAATGGGGAGGAGCTACTCAATATGTCCCACCATGACTTCCTGTTTCAGTAGAAATTACGTCGAATAATGCTGTGCGTTTCAAGGCACTTCATGGGGACTGCTAAGCTAAGCTCTTTTTTTTCGAGAGCATCTCATACAAACTGTGAAGTCACACCCTCAGTTTAGCAGGTCACAAGCTTCTCCCTGTGTGAGAGAAAAGACAGAAAAAGATGGAGTGAGCAGCGAGCAGCTGGAAGTGGCACATGGTCATTGATGCATAACATGCCAATCTCAACGCCTCTGAAATGATAGAGATGACAAGAGAGGTGAATTCTCTGTTCATGCTGTGGTTCAAAACCTTCTCAGCATCGAGGCTTTGGGCTGAACGAAAACAAAGACGGACATGTTGTTAGCATTGACATTAGGGAGAAAAGTGTTTATTTTTAAGGTCCTTGGGGGGGGAGAAAAAACTTGTGTGACTACAACCTGGCTTAAAAAGTTGGAAGAGTTTAGATCGATGGTTTATTTCTGCCCGTGCTGTACAGTGGATAGGCTTCAAGGTTTGATGAAAAAATTTCTCATATTCAGCTGTCTCTAAAATCATAGCCTTCCCTCTTAGCAGCTCCTCTCCAAAAACAATGAGCTTC
This sequence comes from Noturus placidus, assembly GCA_022414735.1. Lineage (NCBI taxonomy): Eukaryota > Metazoa > Chordata > Actinopteri > Siluriformes > Ictaluridae > Noturus > Noturus placidus. The sequence continues at coordinate 2,617 of JAFFST010020171.1, read as the reverse complement.
CAATGGAAAATGGGACTGAAGGAGACTGTTGAAAAAGTTAGACATCAAAGAAATTCTATATTGTAACCGTATAACTGAATTTCTATATATTGTTTTCATTACTGTCTATAATACTACTACTACTACTACTAATTATAATAATAATAATAATAATAATAATAATAATAATAATAATAATTGAAAAGTAAATTAGACTCACACTTTTCAGTTCCTTGCGGAAGTGTGAACTATCCCTAACAGCTAATCACAGAGACTGAAAATCTGTACTAACTCTACATAACCAAAAATAACTCTAAAAGTAATGACCAAAAGTAACTACTGATTAAAGCCCCAAATAACACAGACATGAACAATAAATCCACTAACCTTAATTGCTCTAAATTCTAGTGACAAATTTAAAATTGTCATTAACTAATCAAAATGCTAGCAATAAATTAACATTTTACAAACCAACCCAAATAAACCCAATAAATGTGCAAAATCTACTAGCTTTCTCAAAATGCTAATAACAATTAACAAATGCTACTAAATATCTAAAAAGCTAATGACATTTTAATAAACACTACCATTTAAACCATGGTGCTAATAAATACAGTGGTGTGAAAAAGTGTTTGCCCCCTTCCTCATTTCCTGTTCCTTTGCATGTTTGTCACACTTAAGTGTTTCGGAACATCAAACCA
>JAFFST010020137.1:2584-14571 GCA_022414735.1 Noturus placidus | reverse complement strand
AAAAAGTTCGATTTTGGTTTCATCTGACCAGAGCACCTTCTTCCACATGTGTGGTGTGTCTCCCAGGTGGATTGTGGCAAACTTTAAACGACACTTTTTATGGATATCTTTGAGAAATGGCTTTCTTCTTGCCACTCTTCCATAAAGGCCAGATTTGTGCAGTATACGACTGATTGTTGTCCTATGGACAGAGTCTCCCACCTCAGCTGTAGATCTCTGCAGGTCATCCAGAGTGATCATGGGCCTCTTGGCTGCATCTCTGATCAGTCTTCTCCTTGTATGAACTGAAAGTTTAGAGGGACGGCCAGGTCTTGGTAGATTTGCAGTGGTCTGATACTCTTTCCATTTCAACATTATCGCTTGCACAGTGCTCCTTGGGATGTTTAAAGCTTGGGAAATCTTTCTGTATCCAAATCCGTCTTTAAAATTCTTCACAACAGTATTTCGGACCTGCCTGGTGTGTTCCTTGTTCTTCATGATGCCCTCTGTGCTTTAAACGGACCTCTGAGACGATCACAGAGCAGGTGCCTTTATACGGTGACTTGATTACACACAGGTGGATTCTATTTATCAACATTAGACATTTAGGTCAACATTGGATCATTCAGAGATCCTCACTGAACTTCCGGAGAGAGTTTGCTGCACTGAAAGTAAAGGGGCTAAATAATTTTGCTCTGCCAATTTTTCAGTTTTTTATTTGTTGAAGAAGTTTGAAATATCCAATAAATTTCGTTCCACTTCATGATTGTGTCCCACGTGTTGTTGATTCTTCACAAAAAAATTACAGTTTTATATCTTTATGTTTGAGGCCTAAAATGTGGCAAAAGGTCGAACAGTTCAAGGGGGCCGAATACTTTCGCAAAGCACTGTAGTTGTGTTACCAAGCCTTTAGCTTTCGTCGAAATTTTCCTAGTACTTGGATATTCCTGCCTGTAATTTACGATTACGATTCCCTGCCCTGTCTCATTTGGATAGTTCGTTGGATCGCCTGACTTTGCCTGTTTCATGTGTTTCCTCTTACGTCGCTTCTGTACACACCACGCTGACCATCCGCGCTTGTCTCCATCAGGTATCGTTACAGATTACTTCACCCACTATGGAGGCAGCGGACACCACCGAGTGGCATCGCAGGTTTTATGAACAGAAAACTGCACCAACCATGTGGAAGCAGCAGGACAACCTGAGTGCTGCCGAAGCAGCAGAATTCGAGGCATGGAGTCGCTCGTTCTGGGAACAGAGTAACCAGTAAAACAAAGGACTTCCTCAGATCGAACGCCATCTGAAGCTGCTGCAGCAAGCCGGGCCATGCACCACGTCACCCCCACGCAGAGCTACATATTGCCATGCAGGCAGAGGGTGCGCTTTATTTTTGTATAACAGCACAGGTTCTACAATAGTCGAACTAAGCTTCCCAGCACAGGAAAGTCTTCAGAACAGATGAGTTGTTGTGCTATTCTGGGTAAAATAACAGGCAGTGTTTTTTGAGAGACAGACAGAGAGAGAGAGAGAGAAAGAGAGAGAGAGAGAGAGAGAGAGAGAGAGAGAGAGAGAGAGAGGGGTAAGGGAATGACTGTTTATCGTGTCTATAACATAAATGATAATAGGACAACTCTATTGGACGTTCCATAACATTAAATCTAACTATAAACCATTAAAATGTGCAAAGTGTTTTTCATTAGTAAATTAAACATTGTAATCATTGGCAAATTGTTGTGTTATATGTGGAATAACACACTTCAGATCATGCTGTTATAAATTTTTTTATAACCGCATGGTCTGTTAGCTATTCCTTACATAACACACACACACACACACACACACACACACACACACACAAACACAAAGATCCAATCAAATTATTACTTTAAACAATTTTTTCCCACCATGCAATGTAGTCTATTAACAGTAAGCTTTATTTGCAAAATAATACGCAAAGATTAGGGTATTCTGTTGACAGAACAATGGCTTAAATGTTGTTTTGTTGTTTTAAAGCAGGGGTCTCCAATCTTATCCGGAAAGGGCCGGTGTGGGTGCAGGTTTTCATTCCAACCAAACAGGAGCCACACCTGAATCCACCTGTTTAATCAGTTGATCTTGGCTTTCAGTAGATTCAGGTGTGGCTTCTGCTTGGTTGGAATGAAAACCTTCACCCACACCGGCCCTTTCCGGATAAGATTGGAGACCCCTCTTTTAAAGCCTGGTGCATTGATATAGAATTTTCATTGTGATCTATTCGATTGTGATCCGGTCACAGATGTGCGTATATCGAGGATTTTTAAATGCTTCAAAGAAGACTCAGCCAATCAGAGTTTAGATCTGAACGGAAAAAAAAAACACATTTTATATCTGTTTTTTTTAATAAAAAATAATTGTAATCTTAGGCAAGTCGCTGTGGTATAAGAGTAATAAAACAATTCAGGATGTGCTTTTATAGTAAAATAATCTTGTTTGCATTTGGCCATTTCACATCACCCTGTCGTGGATTATTTTCCTATAATAGCATGGCCCATCTTATATTTTTCCACAGCATCCATAAAAACTATTTTATAGTACCTTTGAAACCCATGACACTGGGCACAGCTATGGTTGATGTTGAAACCTTCAAGTTTGAAGTTTCATGTTACACAACCCAATTCATTTGGAATTAGCAATCCTTATTTCACCCAGCCTCCATTTTTTCTTTTTTTTATTTGCAGTACAAGCTTGTCGGTCTTGAGGAAGCTTATTATAAGCCCTCAGATATTCTGTAGATTCAGAGAATGTGGTGGTAAATAAGGAGCCAAAGCAGTCCCAAAACGGAGTCATTGTCTCTGCTGTGTTTGATCTCAGCAGTCCTTGAAGAAACCTTGATTTTTCACAACTGTGTCAATACATGTTGGGTTGATGAAGCATTTAAAAGGGTGACATTGATAACAAATAGGCAGAAAATTACAACCTGTTGTGAAGATGTTGCACAAATCATTGAATCACATGAACCAGAACTTATTACAAGGTATCTTAACAAGAGTGTGCATCTCTGCAGCACATTTTGTTAGATGAGCAGCAACATGGTCTATGAAGGATATATTAAAGCATCCGGTGACTGTTTTAGAGCTGTGTCAATGTGATTATAGAGCAGTAAAATTCAATACCATACAATGTGATTCAATGTTATACAACAAAAAAAAAAATACAAAAGCAATATATATGTTTTTGTTCACTGCCACTAACAGGAATAGAGGCCAAGTATGCTTTACAGGGAATGCCAGGAACAGAGACCACACCTCCTTCACTGGGAGAGGCAGGCACAGAGATCAAAACAACTTCACTCACACTCACAGGCAAAGAGGCCACACCTTTTCCATTGGAACTCACAGACACAGAGCCACACCTCCTTCATTAGTCCAGACAGACACAGAGGCCAAACCTCCTTCACTGATGCTAACACGCTGGTGCTGACAGGCAAAAAGTCCACACCTCATTCACTGGTCCTGACAGGCACAGAGGCCACACCTCCTTCAATGGTCCTGTCACGCACAGAGACCACCTCATTCACTGGTCCTGACAAGCACAGAGGTCACACCTCCTTCACTGGTCCTGTCAGGCACAGAGGCCACACTTCCTTCACTGGTCCTGACAGGCACGGAGGCCACACACCCTCCACTGGTACTGTCAGGCATAGAGGCCACACCTCCTTCAATGGTCCTGTGACGCACAGAGACCACACCTCCTTCACTGGTCCTGTCAGACACAGAGACCACACTCCCTTCACTGGTCCTGTCAGGCACAAAGGCCACACCTCCTTCACTGGTCCTGTCAGGCACAGAGACCACACTCCCTTCACTGGTCCTGTCAGGCACAGAGACCACACTTCCTTCACTGGTCGTGTCAGGCACAGAGACCATACCTCCTTCACTGGTTCTGACAGGCACAAAGGCCACACCTCATTCACTGGTCCTGACAGGCACAGAGGCCACACCTACTCCACTAGTACTGTCAGGCACAGAGGCCAAACCTCCTTCAATGGTCCTGTGACGCACAGAGACCACACCTCCTTCACTGGTGCTGACAGGCACAAAGGCCACACCTCATTCACTGGTCCTGACAGGCACAGAGGCCACACCTACTCCACTAGTACTGTCAGGCACAGAGGCCAAACCTCCTTCAATGGTCCTGTGACGCACAGAGACCACACCTCCTTCACTGGTGCTGACAGGCACAAAGGCCACACCTCATTCACTGGTCCTGACAGGCACAGAGGCCACACCTACTCCACTAGTACTGTCAGGCACAGAGGCCACACCTCCTTCAATGGTCCTGTGACGCACAGAGACCACACCTCCTTCACTGGTCCTGACAAGCACAGAGGTCACACCTCCTTCACTGGTCCTGTCAGGCACAGAGGCCACATTTCCTTCACTGGTCCTGACAGGCACAGAGGCCACACCTCCTTCACTGATCCTGTCAGGCACAGAGACCACACTTCCTTCATTGGTCCTGTCAGGCACAGAGACCACACTTCCTTCAATGGTCCTGTGACGCACAGAGACCACACCTCCTTCACTTGTCCTGACAAGCACAGAAACCACACCTCCTTCACTGGTGCCGACAGGCACAAAGGCCACACCTCATTCATTGGTACTGTCAGGCACAGAGACCACACCTCCTTCACAGGTCCTGATGGGCATAGAGGCCAAACCTCCTTCACTGGTCCTGCCAGGCACAGAGCCTACACATTTTTTAATAGGACTAATAAACACATAGGCTGGGAAGTTCAGGCACAATCAAGCATGGAGGGGGAGAGAGAACGAGGGAGATACTCACAGGGCAGAAAAATATTAAGTTTCTCAATAATAGTACACTAGTAATAAAAAGAAATATATGTGTAATCAGTACTGTGTGTACCAGAACCAGCTGTAAATAAATACTGAAAACAAGATCACAGTGTATCTCTTCCATGTTCTTTTCTCTTATCAGCAAGCAATAAGTGACTTACTTCCATTATTCTATATGAATATTTGTTTAGGGGTATTGAAAAAGCATAGTGCTACAGCTGCTATAAATCAAAGCTGGTTTCATCACCCATTGGGAGAAAAGAAAGTAAAGGAATTCATTGAAAATCTCGAGATCAAGAAAGAGACTCAAGGCCATTGTCATCGCTTACACTAATGCACAATAATCTGGAGGAGGCCTACATAAGCCTACAAAAGCATGCTGTCACAGCTCAACCTTTTTTCTATTGTCTGCAGGGCACACTGCTTTTCTTACATAATTATACCAATCATTTGAACACACTTAGCTTCAATGGAAGGTTGACTTTGAAGCCAGGTAATATAAGAAGGTTCTCACCTCCAATAAATATCTGTATGTATAAAATGCTTTATCACAGTTCTGTTTAATGAGATGTAAAAGCCAATTCATGCTTTCTCAGAAAAGCCTCTGAAATATTTTTGGTGTTTCAGAACAGTAGGAGGTCCTTAGCTATTTGATGCCTGACTGGACAGGGGCTATACGGTAATAAAGAGGAAGCAGTAGTAGTAGTAATTCAAGGTAAATGGCCACACCCTTCAACAGAGACAAGTATTACAGCCTTCACTTTTTTTTCATGAGGGTGGGGCATGGCCACAGCAGATAACACTATATTTTCTGTACCGCGTATCCTACACAGGGTCAAGGGGGAGCCTGGAGCTTACCTCAGGTAACTCGCGCACAAGGTGGGGGACACCTTGGACAGGGTGCCAGCCCATCACAGGACATAATCACACACGCATTCACACACTATGGACATTGAAAATGCCAATTAGCCAATCTTTGGACTTGGGGAGGAAGCCAGAGTAACCAGAAGAGACCCCTGAGGTACAGGGAGAACATGCAAGCTCTGCGCACATGGCAGAGTCAGGATTCGAACCACCAACTCCGGATGTGCTAACCACTAAGTCTCCATGACCCCCATCACTCCAATCATAATCACTGTTTATATTTTGTTATTGTTGGAAATGAGAAAGCAACTATAAAAGAAATACATTTCATAGTTATACGTGTTATTATATGGTCATTTATTTTACACCAAGAAGCTCTATACGTAATTACATGGTGCCTCTCTCTTGCCACACTATTATAAACCTGGACCTGCCACTGCTTCCAAAAACTGAATGAGCACCTTTTTACTCACAACAATCAAACACTGTAGATGAGTTCAAGCACACCAGATCAGACAAGTGCACAAAGATCCCCACCCCATCCTATTCCACCCACTTCCAAAGTTTTTTAAAATGGTTTTAAAGGCTTGTTTGGACGGGAACATAAACCAGATTTTACCCAATAAGAGTCAAATTTTGAATTGTGAATTGTGTGTGCAGTATTTTTTTTTTACAAAACACCAAGTAGCTTCTAAAAAATTAAAACACCCAAATTAGCAGCATGTTACTACAGTGTGCACTTCGATAGACCAACAGATGTCAGAGGCCATTCTGTATTAATTTATTTACAAAGCCTGCTACGGTTGTATTCACTTCTACCATGTGTTTTACATATCTGCTTAATTCAGTTCCACAACAGAATAGCAACTTGCTAATCCAGTTGCTGAATGACCACATCCACTGCAATCCATTTTAATAGGAGTATGCAAAGTTGAGACTCACCACGTAGAGCTGCTTCCAGAGTACAGCCCATTCCTGTAGAGTGGAGGTGACTTCGGTCACAATGGAATCTTCGAGAGGCACCACTGTCTCATACTGCCTGCACACACAAACACAACGACAGCAAGGTTAGCACTGAGTACACACTTATATTTTACTCGGGATGTGAAGTCATTGTGATTCCAACCACATTCACTGGAGAATGACGAATTAATAAAATAAACTGTGGGTTGATTTACAAATGACTTTTTGTTGAATGCTAACTTTGAGAGCTTCTCTCAGCAGGCTAACCCAGGAATATAGAACCTCAATAGAGTCAGGTCTTCAGTAATGAAATGGCTTATTTTCCTTATAGTACTATTTGGGTGGAATTTAACACCTCATGGTTTTAATTTGCATTGCTAAGTTGTGTTATTTCAATTTATTGTGATGGTAGTAATTATACAGTGCTATGAAAAAGTATTTGCTGATTTATTCTCATACAAAATAGTTTTAGGTCTTCAACAAAATACAACATAAAACAAAGACAACCTGAGTAAACACGCAATACAGTTTTTATTTATTTATTGACACAAAAAAAACACCTATCATCCGTTTGAAAAACTTAAATTTAAAATCTTAATCTGCCACCTTTGTCATGTCACGAGACATAAGGGAGTATAACACAGAAGCAGGTGCAGGTAAAGATGTTTTTATTTAAAGGAGACAGACAGATAAATCAAAATCGTGAAACAGACGCGTAGTCAAAAAAGAGGCAGTGGGTCGGGCGATCGGCAAACAGGCATAAACGGGGCAAAGCAGGAATCGAAGTCGTGATCACAGAAAACAGGGTCAAAACACAAAACAAGAAACAAAGCTATGACAGGGAACTGGGAGCGGAAATACCAGCGTGGTCTAAATGAACTAATCTATCATGGTAAACTAATTAAATCTAACAAGGTACATAACATGAACTATCTACTATTATACTATACTATATCTAATACTCCGCGAGGTGTACAGGGAAGTGATTTACTTCTATACTTTGGATCACTGTCTTGCTGCATAATCCACTTGCGCTTGAGTTTCAATTTAGGGACTGAAGACCGAACATTCTCCTTTAGGATTTTCTGGTAGAGAGCAGAATTAATGTTTCCCTCAATTATTGCTAGATGCCAGGCCCTGAAATAGCAAAGCATCCCCACACCATCACACTTTCACCACCATGCTTGACTATAGCTTTGATGTTCTTTTTGGGGAATTCAGTGCTTGGTTTACGGCAGATGTAACTGTCTTCCATACAGTTAAACTTTTCTCTCATCAATCCAAAGATCATCAAATGGTAAATGGTAAATGGCGCACTTGTATAGCAATTTTATCCAAAAGCACTTTACACTGTGTCTCATTCACCCATTCACACACGCACTCTCACACACACCAATGGGAGCAGAGCTGCCATGCAAGGTGCTAGCTTGCCACCGGGGGCAACTTAGGGTTCAGTGTCTTGCCCAAGGACACTTCGGCATGGGATCATCCGGGCCGGGATTCGAGCCACAACCCTACGATTAGTGGATCAGTGGACAACCCGCTCTACCGACTGAGCCACAGCCGCCCATCATCAAAGTGTCTTTCGGCAAAATTCAGACAAGGCTTGATATACTTCTGGGTTAGCAGTGGTTTTCACCTTGCTACACTTCCATGGATGCCATTTTTGTCCAATGTCTTTCTGATAGTAGAGTCATGACCAGTGCTCATTATTGATGCAAGAGAGGCCTGTAGTTCCTTTGATGTTGTCCTTGGCTCTTTTGTGACTTGCTGGATGAGTAGTTGCTGTGCTCTTGGACGGATTTTGGAAGGTTACCTTCTGGGAAGGTTCACTACTTTGCATAGTTTTTCCATTTAGAGATTATGGCTCTCACTGTGTTTTTTTGGAGTCCCAGAGCCTTTGAAATAGCTTTGTAACACTTCCCAGACTGATGTATTTCAATCCTCATTATTTATGGAATTTCTTTCAACTTTTGCATAGTGTGTTACTGGGTAAGACCTTTTAGCCAACTTCATGCTGTAGAAAAAGTTATATTTAAGCGTTGAATTGATTGAACAGGGTTTGCAGTAATCAGGCCTGGTTGTGTGTAGTCCAACTGAACCCCATCATGAATGCAGTTTCATAGATTTGGGGAATTAGTAACTACGGCGGCAAATACATTTTCACACAGGTCCAGTTGGTATTGGATACAGTGCATCCGGAAAGTATTCACAGCGCTTCACTTTTCCCACATTTTTTTATGTTACAGTCTTATTCCAAACTGGATTAAATTCATTATTTTCCTTGAGATGTTTCTACAACTTGATTGGAGTCCACTTGATTAGACATGATTTGGAAAGGCACACCCCTGTCTATATAAGGTCCCACAGTTAACAATACATGTCAGAGAACAAACCAAGCCATGAAGCCCAAGGAACTGTCTGTAGACCTCCGAAACAGGATTGTATCGAGGCACAGATCTGGGGAAGGGTACAGAAACATTTCTGCAGCATTGAAGGTCCCAATGAGCACAGTCGCCTCCATCATCCGCAAATGGAAGAAGTTTGGAACCAGCAGGACTCATCCTAGAGCTGGCCGCCCGGCCAAACTGAGCGATTGGGGAGAAGGGCCTTAGTCAGGGAGGTGACCAAAAACCCAATGGTCACTCTGACAGAGCTCCAGCATTTCTCTGTGGAGAGAGGAGAACCTTCCAGAAGAACATCCATCTCTGCAGCACTCCATCAATCATACCTGTATTGTAGAGTGGCCAGACGGAAGCCACTCCTCAGTAAAAGGCACATGACGGCCCACCTGGAGTTTGCCAAAAGGCACCTGAAGGACTCTCAGACCATGAGAAACTAAATTCTCTGGTCTGATGAAACAAAGATTGAACTATTTGGCCTGAATGGCAAGAACCATGTCTGGAAGAAACCAGGCAATACTCATCACCTGACCAATACCATCCCTACAGTGAAGCATGATGGTGTGGGGATGTTTTTCAGCGGCAGGTACTGGGAGATTAGTCGGGGTCGAGGGAAAGATGAATGCAGCAATGTACAGAGACATCCTTGATGAAGACCTGTTCCAGAGTGCTCTGGACCTCAGACTGGGGAGAAGGCTCAACTTCCAACAGGACAACGACCCTAAGCACACAGCCAAGATAATGAAGGAGTGGCTTCAGGACAACTCTGTGAATGTCCTTGAGTGGCCCAGCGAGAGCCCAGACTTGAACCTGATTGAACATCTCTGGAGAGATCTGAAAATGACTGTGCACCGACGCTCCCCATCCAACCTGATGGAGCTTGAGAGGTCCTGCAAAGAAGAATGGGAGAAACTGCCCAAAAATAGGTGTGACAAGCTTGTAGCATCATACTCAAAAAGACTTGAGGCTGTAATTGGTGCCAAAGATGCTTCAACAAACTATTGAGCAAAGGCTGTGAATACTTATGTACATGTGCTTTTTTATTTTATTTTTTTAATAAATTTGCGAATATTTCAAACAAACTTATTTCATGTTGTTATTATGGGGTATTGTTTGTAGAATTTTGAGGAAAATAATGAATTTAATTCATTTTGGAATAAGGCTGTAACATAACAAAATGTGGGAAAAGTGAAGCGCTGTGAATACTTTCCGGATGCACTGTAACTGTTTTTGCTTTAATAAATGACATTATCATTTAAAAACTGTATTTTATGTTTACTCAGGTTGCCTTTGTTTTCTCTTAGTTTTTGTGTTAATTTCTGAAGCAATTTAGTATGAGGTATACACAAAAAAAAAAAAAAAACATTAAATATTTTTTCACTGCACTGTAATTTATTTTTCAATTGTCTATGCGGAAGCAGCTAGACTAAGAATTATTTTCAAATTCAGTCCTGGGTCTTATTGCTTCCTTATTTTAGAGTGGTCAATATAAGTGAGTAAGGGTACTTACTTGTACTTGTATTTGTTCTTGTAAGCTCAATTTATACGTATTTATCCAAGCAGTCATTAACCATAGGGAATGTGGCAAAATGTCCTTTCCCAGCTCCTTTTTGTTCCTGCTCGTTTTTCCCCTTGCTATCTCTTCTGTTCTGTCACACCATTTATCTCTCCCTTCCATTTTCTCTCCATCAGCCCTGTCATGTCCTTCCATTATCAGTTTTTGAATTGTACTATGCAAATGCTTTGGTCTTATCGAGCTCGCTTCATCTGAACATCATTTTTTGTGAGCGTGTGTGACTTTTCACACAGAACAAATGTGAAATTATTGTGGGGCATTGATCTACTTAATGTCGTTAAAGTAGATGCATTAAATAAAGAAATAATATACAAACAAATGTGTATTGTTACTATATGATGTATTCAGGCATGCAGTTAACAATATGTAGGCAGATGCATAATCGAACCAAATTATCTTGAGAAGCAAGACATTTCAGACAAAAGTGTCATTGTTTCTGACAGTTCCTGACATTGAGGCTTCCTTGTACTCTTTAGGGGAGTTACACTCTGGATGGAGTTTTTCTCATCTCTCTAAATCTAAGTTACATATAGTGCGTTACATCAAGTGTTGCTAATGCTTTAAAATGTATACAGATCTGTTAAACTGCCTATATTCTACATTGATAAATCAATATGGTTACACCAGGGGTCATCAATTAGATTTGACCTGGGTCTAATTCTCATGGCACAAATACTGTGTAGACCCAACATCCAGATGTGTAGTGTATGCCATTTGATATTTGCACACATAAAATAAATCGTGGTAGAAAAACACAGCCAAATATGAAAATACATCTCAGTCTCTGCTACTGTAGTTAATTTACCAACCACTAAGCAACTTCAGCAAAAAAGGCTCTTACCCACGGTTGGTGACAGCAGCCTTCCGCAGATACACATAGCTAGCTGGGAAGATGCCCTGTAAAAATCAAAGATAAAACGAGATTAGATCATAGCATTAATACCTTTGATGCTGACTGATCTAGTATCAGCATTTTGCGATACTAATCTATAAACAGTAAAAATCCGACAATAACGACAGCTAATAGATCAGTGTGGGTCTGTATACTCCCAGACCAAGTATTCTTCAACTGAAGGTAAAAGATATTGCTTTTCCGTTAATGCAATTAGATGTAAGTGAACGACAAAGGCTTGGAAAAACATCCAAAAATTTGAACCGAGAGAAGAAAAAAATAATAAGAACTATAATCATCTGCAATTACACCAAAGTGGAAACTGCTCTGTAAAACTATAATAACAACCTTTAAGAAGACATCCAGAACAGGTTTAGCTGAGATAATAAGACTACTTGAGGTTACAAACCCAGATCAGCATCAATTACCTGGTCTTAGTTATGCTGGCAGCTGAAATTGAAGGTGTATTATATATA
>JAFFST010020118.1:492-16520 GCA_022414735.1 Noturus placidus | reverse complement strand
TGAGTATTTCGTTGTGTAATAATATGTTTTGAATGTTGAAAGTGATTCCATTTTTCAATAAATGTTGATTTCTTTAACTTTGCACCTTCGATTGAAACTTATTAAAAACAGACGCAATCTTGATAAATCACAGTGCGTATGCTATTTTAATCTATTTACATTTCCTCCTCACAGTATCTGCGAAATAGTATGTAAATGCCATCTCTTGCATATTCCTTGAGACAAATTTATTAACTGATAAGGGCTATTTTTCACATTTGAAAGACAGTTAATAAATTGGGTTGTAGTGTTCTTACTGTGCTATGAGGTTTGCACACACTACATTTAATGCTTTAGTATATCCGGCCCAAACACTCCCTCCAAATGCACCTGGCCCGGCCCGGCCCCTCTGTCAAATTTTAAAACCCATTGTGGCCCGCGAGTCAAAAAGTTTGCCCACCCCTGCACTAGACTATAGAGACTATCAGCAGTTGTGCTGCAGTATTACCTTTTGGCCACAAGATGGCGGTCTTTGACTTCAGAGCGTTCAAACCAGATGTGTGGACAAGCCCTCACCATAGACCTCTGAATGACTCCCATCAGGCCTCCATGGATCTGTCCCACCTAAGACACAGAAACTACTGTATTACTACATCATGGAATTGCAACATTTAAAGAACTGTGTATGCAATTTGGCATATATGCACTACACACACACACACACACACACACACACACACACACTCTTACCATTGCGTAACAGCTGTCACTGGCGAGTATGAGGACATCAATGGGTGACGTGTGGTTGGCAACACAGATTCCTCCGTTCTTAGGCTTATTCTCACTGAATCATGCACACACACACACACACACACACACACACACACACACAAATAAAAAAGCAGAGAATGGAATCACTGCCGTTCCCCAAATAAACCTATCCAATATAAAACTAAGGTAGCAAGAGTGACACAGAAAGCAGGAGAGACAGAAGGAAGACAAAACAATCCCAGAGGACATCCAGAAGCCTGCGATGATGCTCGAACACTATATTCCGCGAGTAGAAAAAGCCGTGTAACGAACGTGGTGTCTGGCAGAGACGGCTCCGGAGAATTCCTCTCATAGCTTACATGTTAGCACAAGCTGCTGAACCGTCTCTATTCCTCTTCACGACACAGCTCATCAGGTCTACGGTATAACAACTTTACATACACACACACACACACACACACACACACACACACACACCTCTTCTCTTAAAAGTGCAGCTTGAAAGTGTTTCTAGGGATAAATACATACATCTAAACATCTATATCCTGAAGTTATATATTTCTGTAGAGCTGCTGTGGGACAATGTCCATTGTTAAACGCGCTAAACGTATATAACTGAAGTGAACTGAATTTCTTTAAGACACATTTCTTACACGGGTTGGTGGACAGTTAGCTGAATCCGTGTGTGGGGAGTATATTGGGAGGAAGATTTCTACAATAATGGTGGGTGGTGAGGTCTTGTATCAAATGGAAGCAACAGTGTGTCGGATTTTACTGATTTAACGTTTGTCGATTCAATAATTGAATCGAAAAATCAAAAGCACTTTACATTTACATATTTAGCAGACGCTTTTATCCAAAGCGACTTACAAATGAGAGCACACTCACACACCAATGGTAGCAGAGCTGCATGCAAGGTGCTAGCTTGCCATCGGGGGCAACTTAGGGTTCAGTGTCTTGCCCAAGGACACTTCGGCATGGGATCACCCGGGCCGGGATTCGAACCGCCAACCCTACGATTAGTGGATTAGTGGACAACCCGCTCTACCGACTGAGCCACAGCCACACTTTATAATATGATGTGCACGAGCTGATGATGATCTTGTAATGTTAATGTTGTGTCAGGGTCAGGATTGACAAGTTATGTGTACTCATATGTCGCAACACCAGCTGTGTCAGACGTCAGACTTCAACTTTAGGCGTCAAAGAAGTCCAGAAAGATGGTGACAGACAGGAGCCACAGCCAGTCGAGGGGAGGGGGAAGGGGAGGGGGAGCGGGAGGGGGGGATGTCTGGAGTTGAAAGTCGAGGGAGCTTGAGAGAATATGAGAGAGAGTAAAGGAGAAAAGGATTGAGGATTGATCAAGTAAGGCTTTTTTTTTTTTACCAGCTATTTTTATTTGACCAAAATCCAGATTAAGTCCGGGACAATTATGCATGTCTGATACGTCCACCAATAAATAATCCAGCACGTATGACTAGTAAGAAATATTCATGAATTTTGTGATGTGTTGAACCGTCGTTTGGGTGCTGAGCCGGCAAGGCGATATCTAGGGAACAATTACTTCCACAGGATAGACAGGATAAAGGAAAACAAATAAATCAGAAGGCTGGGATCTGCTTCATAATTTCAAACAGAGACATCTGCTTCTACGTGGACCCTAATTCAATCCCACCGCACTGAATCAACTTAATTAAAAAAAAAAAAAACAACAACAACAAAACACTGTCAGGAATCATGCTGAGCAAATTAGATCAGATTAGAGACTATGCAGACGTGAACAAGCGATTGCACAGGATAAAAGCGTTCTAAGAAATGCTCGTGAAAGAATTTATACCAAAGTGCATGAAATATACTGTACCGTATTTTCCGCACTATAAGGCGCACCTAAAAGCCTGAAATTTTCTCAAAAATCGTCCGTGCGCCTAATAAGCCAGTGCGCCTTATGTGTGGAACGAGTTCCTAAATCTGTACAAATGTTGTGCGACTTTGGTTGGCGTAACAACCGTATGCGCCTTATAACACGGTGCGCCTTATGTATTGGTCAAGTACAGAAATAGACCCTGTAATTGAGACTGCGCCTTATAATCCGGTGCGCCTTATAGTGTGGAAAATACGGTAAATACCTTAAAGAGCGTGTTTTGTGTAGTTTTACCTGTGATGGTAAGTGATGATTGCAGTAAGCGCTCTCACGCAAACTCGGTAACACATCAAATGCACTTTTTCACTGAGAACATTCTTCATCCTGCACAAACACGCAACGACCGATTGTTAACGGAAAGACGTGAGGATATGACACTTTCATCATGAATGAGCACAGAAACGCCTCGTCGTGTCTCACGGTTCCAATTATTGGTCATAATGAACTGATGATTTGTATTCAAACGCATTCTTGCATTTCATTCGTACCTCCCGTTGGGCAGAAATCCGACGAAGGTGGTGAGGACGACCAACAGAGTCACACCTGTGATGGCGAGTGTCAACCTGAAAAACCACACGATCAGATTTAAACATCCATCCATCCAGTTCTGTACCGTTTATACGCTGGTTAAAAATAATAATAATAATAATCTGCCTCAAACTTCCAGGAAGAGCTACTGTAACCATTTAAACATGACATCAGAGATTGACATCAGCAGTAGTTTAAAATTCAATTAAGCACTTAATACCCAAGTGAAGATGAAGAGACTCATTATAAAGGGACACAAAAGACACTCCAGCTACTAGAGTGCAAGATCAGGGAATGTACCTAGGCAGCTAATCTCACCGAAGCCTCAAACAGCCCTGAGGAGCAACCCAGAATTAGCCTGGAGTTAAATCTGTCAAAGTGCAAGAAACCCCACCGGGTCTGCTGAGGTTTGACTTCAGCTCCGTGCTCCTGTCTGATTCTGATCGAGCATCAGACCCGAGTTAATAATCATAATTCTTATTTGTTTGTTTTTTTTTTCTAATGAGGTACTATTGAGCAACACTGGGGACTGGAACAAACATATTGGGAAGATTTCAATTCTAAAGTGACCGTAGTGTATGAATGTGTGTGTGTGAGTGTGTATGTAATTGTGCCCTGTGATGGACTGGCACCCTGTCCAGGGTGTACCCCGCCTTGTGCCCGATGCTTCTTGGGATAGGCTCCAGGTTCCCCCGTGACCCTGAAAAGGTGTAAGCGGTTGAAGATGGATGGATGGATGGACAATAAACTGAATCCACGGGGCTTTAAACAGACATCTGTTGTTGAACATCTGAAGTGGAAAATGTCCTGAATGCTTCCTTTGACATACCTACACTCCACTCAAACCTGTACATGATTTGCATTTTGTTTATGAAAATGTCAGAATGGTTCTAGCTCATACAGGGGATGCGTCTGAATCATGGATGATTTGAATATTCCACCGTGATAGCCAAAGAGGTTTAAAACCATTGTGTGATAGGTCTGTTGTATGACAGGTTAATCAACTAACACGGTCCCGGATGACAATATTTATCAGGATTTTGCCATCTACTCTGCTGAAATACATAAAGCATGTTTACTAAGGGTGTAGTATCAGGGCGGCTGTGGCTCAGTCGGTAGAGCGGGTTGGCCACTAATCATAGGATTGGCGGTTTGATTCCCGGCCCACATGGCTCCACATGCCGAAGTGTCCTTGGGCAAGACACTGAACCCTAAATTGCCCCCGATAGCGAGTTTGCGCCTTGCATGGCAGCTCTGCTCCCATTGGTGTGTGAGTGTGTGTGTGAATGGGTGAATGAGACACAGTGTACAGAGCTTTGGATAAAAGCGCTATATAAGTCCGCCATTTAACATCAAGCCATAATATACTGTTATGCAACTACATGCCTTGTGGAAATAGCCAATGACAGCTGCGTTCTAATGACAGCATCTAATGCAATTACACTGTTTCACTACCTATTATAAAAGCTATTAACTTTTATTGTTGTATTTTTCTATGGACTGTGATTTTATAAATAAAGTTTATTATTATTATTATTATTATTATTATTATTACAACTTGGCCTAGATCAGCATGTGACCGTTCTATATATGTCACACTCCTAGCTGAGGCCACCCATCTTCCAGCTCTGGCCTCATCAGTAAGATTGAGGATCTTATTAATTATTGTTTTTTTAACTATTATGTGAGCTTTTCTAATAGCAAGGCCCCAAATATTAGGAAATGATCCATCCATCCATCCATCTTCAACCGCTTACTCCTTTTCAGGGTCACGGGGAACCTGGAGCCTATCCCAGGAGGCATCGGGCACAAGGCGGGGTACACCCTGGACAGAGTGCCAGTCCATCACAGGGCACAATCACATACACACTCACACAATCATTCATACACTACGGACACTTTAGACACGCCAATCAGCCTACCATGCATGTCTTTGGACTGGGGTGGGAAACCGGAGTACCCGGAGGAAACCCCCGACACACGGGGAGAACATGCAAACTCCGCACACACATGGCCCTGGCGGGACTCGAACCCTGGACCCTGGAGGTGTGAGGCGAACGTGCTAACCACTAAGCCACCGTGCGCCCTTAATATTAGGAAATGTTGTCCATCATAATTTTTCTGTATTGTGAACCTAATTGAATCATCAGTTTAATAGTATATGATGACAAGCCTAATGCTCACACTAATAGTTATTGTTGTGATTATTGCTGTAGGTGTTGTTGATCTTTCTGTTGTTTATTATTAGTTTTGTTAATTGTTGTTGGTGTTATTACTATTGTTGTTTTTATTGTCATAACTGTTATTTGTTATTATTTTTGTTGTAGGTGTTATTAATGGTGTTTTTGTTGTAAATGCCGTTATTGCTTCTATTGTCCATCAAATGTAGTGGTTACCTCCTGCATATCTCTCCTATTTCTCCCCCAATCCTACACTAGCACAAAATCTGACCCCTAGAGAACCTAAACCATCCCATCCATCCATCCATCCATCCCTCTCTCTCTCTCTCTCTATCTATCTATCTATCTATCTATCTATCTATCACCTGAGAGGCAGCAGGATGCAGTAGCGGATGATCAGCCCTAGCCCCCAGAGCGCTGTGAGCCGTGTGCTGATGTGTCTGAAGTTGTAGTTGCTGCGCGTAAGCAAGTTCCAGGACTCAAGCTCCTCGGCTGTGAAGCGTTTGGTCACTTCGTCATCCACGATGCTCTCGACGCCACGGCGGCAGAAATAGAAGATGTCTGACACCGAAAACTCTGAGGAAGAAGGGGAGGAGCCTGTGGGGGAGGAGGAGGAGCCATTCAAGTCCCGGCTACTGCCAACACGGCGGATGTCTTTAAGCTCCTCCTCCAGAGAAGAGGGGTCTTTGGCTATTATGCCTGAAAAAGAAATGTATTTCAAAGTTTTATGAAAACAGTGGAGAAAGAAGCTTATTTTCATCAAAGCTGTTCTGACTTTAATACAGTCTTCCATTTTGCATAAGTGAGCTCCTGAAGCTGTCTGGACTGATAGGCTAAGTACAAAGCATTAATTGAAAGCCAACATTATGTTGACAACTGTACATCCATGGGGATGGATATAAAATGAGAACAATACAGGGCCTAAAACAGAACCTTGTGGCACACCGTAATAAACTATTCTAAAGCTGTTAGGTGGAATTGTGGTACCTTGTAATGTACTGGCATCCCATTTAGGGTGTAGTCCTATGTATTAACTCTATATTAACTGTGTATAGTCTTCTGGGTGTTGGCTTTGGATCCACCCTGACCCGAACCAGGATAGAGTGCTTACTCTTATTAAGATGGATGATTAAATTATTAAATGTTTCCCTAAAATCAATCATGAATAAATTCATACAAGCAATGTGATCAATTATAGTGCTTTGCCTAAATCAAGCAACCCAGGTCTAAACATTCCAGCCATAAAAAGAGCTCCAACAAAGTGCCTCAATCAGAATTAGACACTAAATGCAAGTGTTAGATCTCACACACTTATAATCACTCTAAATCTCAATTTGGTCTTAATTTGAAAATCACATTTAATCATGTTTACCTCCGCAAGTCCTAATAATGTCTATGGTAGTGTTCTTATTCAAACATAAGCCGTTTTCATCTCTACTACAACCCTGCAGTCATGACGGATTTGTGTACAGTATATTAAGTCCACAGTGGTGAGTACATATCAGCTCATCTGTCTGTAAGTGAATGGACGACAAACACCAGTGGAGAGACTACACCAAAACACACTCACCCACACAACCTTTGCAAACGAATTAACACACACACACACACACACACACACACCCCTTTGTAAAAGCAGCGTAAAGACAAATAAGCACAGCTTATACAGTATAAGACTAAATAAAATAAAATGGTAAATGGCGCACTTATATAGCGCTTTTTTATCCAAGGCACTTGGATCCAAAGCGCTTTACACTGTGTCTCATTCACCCATTCACACACACACTCACACACCAATGGTAGCAGAGCTGCCATGCAAGGCGCTAACTTGCCATCGGAGGCAACTTAGGGTTCAGTGTCTTGCCCAAGGACACTTCGGCATGGGATCACCCGGGCCGGGATTCGAACCGCCAACCTCACGATTAGTGGATTAGTGGACAACCCGCTCTACCGACTGAGCCACAGCCGCCCCAACCAAAAACACAGACCAACCAAAAAAAAGACCAACCAAAAACACACACTGAAAACTCACCGTTTGTATAGTGTTTATACACAAGATGGTTTTTCTCCTTGGCTCCTCTCTCGATCCGCGTTGTGGCCCACTGTAAAACACATCAATCAGAAAAAATGTTTAGTCATAAATAGGAGATAAAACCTGTTCTAAGGCATTAGGGTGGAGCCACTGGGGAAAAAATGGCATATTGCTCATTTTTACACATATTGCGGCATGTTGTGATTGTGATATGCCTTAATGAAGAGGAGCACACACAAAGAAAACATGAACAAGGAGAAACCATAGTCAACACTTAATTGCCTGCATGAATTTCATCAAAAACGTCTTTTATTTCAGAATCATTGCTGACATGGCAAACGGATTAGGTTTGGAAGAATTCTAAGCAGTTATATAAGATATATAGATGTATAACTATAGGCTTTACTATAGGAAGTATGCAATAATAAGTAAATAACATATATCCATCCATCTTCTATACCGCTTTATCCTTTTCAGGGTCACGGGGAAACCTGGAGAATATCCCATGGAGCACCGGGCACGGGGCGGGGTACACCCTGGACAGGGTACCAATCCATCGCAGGACACACTCTCACACCCATTCATACACTACGGACACTTTTAGACACGCCAAACAGCCTACCATGCATGTCTTTGGACTGGGGAGGAAACCGGAGTACCCGGAGGAAACCCCCGAAGCACGGAGAGAACATGCAAACTCCACACACACATGGCCACGGTGGGATTCGGACCCCCGATTCACCCCTGGAGGTGTCAGGCGAACGTGCTAACCACTAAGCCACCTTGCTCCAAATAACATACTACAGTGAATGGACGTCCAGCAGCACAAATACCATATAACTTTATATGTTTCAAGGTGAGAAGCATACAAATCATCTCTGAAATTCGCTCTTGGTAAAGCTGGGTAATAAGTGTTCTGTCATTACATCAAAAGGGTCGTTCTATTATCTTAACATCATCCTATAAATATGAGAAATCTCAGGAATATGAGGTCAGTGGTCTAGGATGGCCATGTCAAAAGCTTGATGGTATGGATTTGAATATATGAGTTGTATGAATATTGTCTGGAAGATTCTGGAAGATTCAACCATGACCAGATGGAAAAAATAGTCCATGATGTAGTCCGTAATGGTATGTATACAAACAAGTTTCCCATGGTCTTTGTAAGGGAAACATTACACATTCGTTACCATGCTTAACAGTAGAGATTAGGTTGTATATTATACTATAAACCCATCCTTCTTTTTCATGTACAGTAAATGTTCAGAATCAACCAATCACATTCAAACTCATGTTAAATACTAATTAGTATACGCTCCCCATCAATTAAAGTGACTGATTGACCCTACGCCTCACACATACATGCAACCACAAGCAACCGTTCATACAGCTGAAAACCAACAAGTGTTTGCACATGTTAGGTAGCATACAGGGTGCTGAAAGTGTGTGTGTGTGTGTGTGTGTGTGTGTGTGTGTGTGTGTGTGTGTGTTCAGGAATATCTCACAGTTTTGGCCTTGTCAGAACATTTGGCTGATTCCCATTAGGAAATTTTTTTTTAAACTGTGGCTTTTGTTTAAAAACTAAAAGAGTCGAAGGTGGGCACACGGTGGCTTAGTGATTAGCACGTTCGCCAGACACCTCCAGGGTCAGGGGTTTGATTCCCCGGGGTTTGATTCAGCGTGCGCAGCTTGCATGTTCTCCCCGTACTGCAGGGGCGTCCTCCGGGTACTCCGGTTTCCTGTTCCAAAGACATGCATGGTAGGCTGATTGTCATGTCCAAAGTGTCCGTAGTGTATGTCTGGGTGTGTGTATGTGATTGTGCCCTGCGATGGATTGGCACCCTGTCCAGGGTGTACCCCGCCTTGTGCCCGATGTATCCTGGGACAGGCCCCAGTTTTCCCATGACCCTGAAAAGGATTAAGTGGTAGAGAAGATGGATGGAAGAGTCGAAAGGTTTTCTGTTGGTTCCTGAGGTTAGGGTTAGGGACAGGTTAAGGTGTAGCTTTAGCTGCATTAATAATTATAATCATGGAAGGCCCTCACAAGGATAATAATAACGCAAATGTGAGTGTACTTGCCCCAAAAATGAAAGTTGAAAGTTTTGGAACTAAAGAGTGTTTTTAAAGTACAGATCATTGCCGACGGCACGTATGATATTTTTTTCACATCTTCCCACATAAGCATAAAAACACTACATATAGTATTACTCTCTATTTCATGTAATTAAGTTATGAAAACTACTTTATATGTCCTGTTCATGGATTCGCACTGGATGCTTTAAGCTAGTGTTCACCGACCCTCTTCCTTCCTGCAGATTTCATCTCCAACCAAAGTCTAACACACCTGTTGTAGTTGATCAAGACCTTCTTAAGGCAATGATTAGATGGTAAGGTAGGCACGATTATGCTTGGAGCTAAAGTCTTCAGGAACGTAGATCTCCATGGACAGGGTATAAGCTGACCACTGCTTTAAGCTTTAAAATGCCTTGAAATGTGATACTAAGGCATTATAAATATACCGGGGCCAAGTTCCCATTCATTCAATATAGCAATCTTGGAGAAGAACGTACAATGTCAACCTTTCTGAAGATATATATATATATATATATATATATATATATATATATATATATATACACACACACACACACATATGCTGGACCATTTATCATTTTATGATCTGATAGGAGGACAAACTGTGTGAGATGACCTTGTCAGAGTGCTGTATTTCAGTAGAGTAATTCTAGACACGGTATTCAAAGAGGCAGCAATTATAAAAGCTGGTCATAACTTCTATGCGGGGCAACAAGAGAATGAATCATGGTACAGAAGCGTTGCAAAGTGGTGAATCTTTTGGTTTCAAACATCTTGGTATGACTTTGCTCTTTTCCAGACAGGACAGACAGAACAAGACTTGCACAAGCATTTGCGTAAAGGCACGTGTGCTTGCGCAACAGTCTGAAAAAAGTGGGTGTCTAGTGAGAGAGAGAGAGAGAGAGAGAGAGAGAGAAATAGCCGGCATGTTAAAATGATCACCACATTACAGGAGAGGCCCCTCTTTCCCATTCCTGTTCCACTCATTCCTTCCTTCTGTGTTTTCTGTATACATGTCCCTATCTGTCTCTGCAAAAGGAGCTGACGTGCTTTCATTTCTTTTGCCAATTGGTCCCGAATTGGTAGGTGGCGTCTCTCAACCCCAACTTAAAATAATGGTTTGGCAAATTTACATATTAGCCAACAAATCAATCACGACATGTTTGGTCTCTGTAGTTTACTCTTGTACTAAAGTCATGAGGATAACGTCATTAAAAAGTAAAGGAAGTCACCCAAAATATTTCCCTTAAATGCAAGCCTATATCTGCAAACGTTTGAAATGACAATGATTACGTTTACATGAACAGCAGTAATCTAATTATTGATCTTATTCTGAATAAGACAATATTCTGATTAAGGTGTTTACATGAGTCACTTTTAGAATACTCCTTTCATGTTCCCGTGTTACATGCTGTAGAACATAGAGCAATTAACTGCACATGTCATTACAACAACGCGCTACGCCATCCGACGTTCCTCCAGAATTTCACGTATTGACATACAGTTAGTCATTGTTGTGGTACCATATACAGTTTTGGGTGTTTCATTTTTAATTTTATGAAAGCTTCAAGTGCGGTTAATTATTGATCATGCTGTACGTGCAAATAGATGCCTGCTTGAAGCCGTGGGCTGCGTCTCAAACCGCACACTTACCTGCTGTATAGTAGTCATAATACATGCATTTCTCCTACTATATAGTAGATAATTGTATGATTTGGGACGCAGCCGTGCTCTCTTGTTTGGCGTCAAACGGTTGAGCACTACAGTGTGTGTACGTGTCCTGTCGCAAAATGCGGTGAAAACTCCCACACGACGTTAATAGTGTGATTAAGGTGTGTACATGTCTGTAACGCACTTCGATAGCGCGACTAAAACAGGAATACTCCACACGTCTTAATTCCATTTGTGTTTATTTCGAGTATGACTTTATCGGATTAAGGTCATCAATAATCGCTGTTTACATGCTAGTTTCTTAATCTGTGTATCGTCTTAATCGGGTTATCAGATTTGTGTTGTCCGTGTAAACACACTGTTATGCCATGTAATCGTAGTTCTAAATCCACAAGATATCATATTTTGGAATTCCTCTGTGACTAAAAAAACTGCTATTGCGGGCTTCTTGGGAAAGAACATTTCATAATGTGGGCTTGTACTGTCTGTCTGTCAAAATTGTTTAACAGGAAAGTTTTTGCAATATCGTCTGGGGATCACAAGTTTCAATCCTGATGATGCCGTGACCGCTAGTCCTAGAGATCAGAACAGGCCGTGCTCCCTGATTGGTCAGGATGGCATTACTCTCTCTCCTGCAATTCAGACTTATTATTCAAACGATGCATTAAAACATCGTCCACCATTTTGAGTTGAATGGGTCACATGGCTGTATAACATGGCATGTTTTCTCGGCTCCGTTTTTGCTGGACAAAAAACGCCGACCCAGTGTGGACGGAAGACCAGAATATAGAGAAAAAGATGCATTTTCAAATTTATCCAGATGAATGTAGGCGTAGCCTCAGAATGACACTTAGCAATCGTGGGTTTCTGTGATTCCGCGTTCAAAAAGATGCGCTAGTTATTTCCACACGTCTCACCAGATTAGCACTCTAGCTAAAACTCACAAGAATGGATAAAAAGAGAACTTGAATCACAAATATAGCCAAGTTTGAAATACAAAAACGTCTCGTTAATCACTAGCAGACTATCGTGAGTTCTCTAGCTCATTTATAGAGAATTTAATACCGGATAACAATCTAAAGCCACTTTTCCACTGCACAGCTCGACTCGACTCGCTTTACTTTTCTGAGCTTGCTTTTCCACTGGAGTTGAGCGCCGCTTCAGCGTGGGTGCCATCCTCCACTCGGCTTCACGCAGGAATAATGCTGTATTATCGAAGCCCTGTACAAATACACGGTCAGGCCGTATTCCAAACGCCTTTCCTGTTCACTCAACACAGACCCTATTAAGGATGTCAAATAACGGCGCTCTAGAACCTACGTAGTGCTCGATATGACAAAGTTAGATTCATCCGCGACAGGAGCGACTTCGATAAACGCCTGTTCGGAAATCGGTAACAAGCGAGACGTAAAAATCTAAGACATCATTCTCAATGAATAGAATATTACCGTACGCAACAGTATGTATTAAATTATACATTTATTCAGGCGTAATACAGAACGACTCGTTAAGGAGAATTCCCTACTCCCTCAGTGCGCGGCTCACATTTAGTATCGGCTCGGCTCGCTTCGACCCTCGACCGAGGTGGTACTAAAAAAAAGTATCGGGTACTACCGCCATAAATTCCACTTGATGCCTATCGTCCTCTATAAACAGTATACACCAAATTGGAATCTATTTTGGTTTCATTTGCATACAAAATGAACACAGTTCAAAATGGAGAATCGGTTTCAAAGCTCAAAATCAGACCTTTTCAGGAGATATGGTGTTCCTTTGCAGGCTAAAATGTGACTACCGGTTTCCTGGGAGTTCTCAGCACTCACCTCAAAAACCTTGAGCAGGGTGTTCATGTAGAGTCGCCGGATGCCGAACGACACGCCGAATATAGCCGGCATGATAATGAACACCAGCAGTAGAGTGAACCACACGGTCAAGGAGATGCCCAGCAACATGCATAGCAAGTTATTAAAAGGAGACATGAACAGACCCATTCCTGCAACAAAAATCCTTCTTTAAAAGGGTGAAAGAAGTCAAAAAAGCAACTGAACTAAGGCAGTTCAGGGTGTAGGTCTCCAGACCATGTTCGGTCTAATATGAGAGACTTAGTGTCTAAGGAACGAGGTCTATAACGGTGTCCTCTTCACCTACTACGTCGTCTCAGCTTCTTATTTCACCAGAAATAGCCTCCAATGTCCAAAGGGGATTGTCTTGTAATCAAAAGCTAGTGCTTCATGCAAATCACGCTGAACTCTTTCCATTGTGCATCACTTCACGTGATAAGAGGTGATTCATGATTTGTTTATAGCAGCAGAACTTCAGGAAACTTGAAAGCTGGCCACAAAATAAAGTCAAGAGCAGCTTCTCGTCCAGTCCTTTTCTTCTACCTGGAAATGAAAGAAAACACATCTATTTAGAGTTCGTCTACGTTCATGCACTGACATTCATATAACAGACTTGTAATATAATAATAAATATGAATGACTGCACCACAGTCAAATGAACTGACTGAATAATGTATAATCTGTTAAATACATATAATTGTACTTACTTAATTGATTTACTTTCGGAACTTTCCGTAACTCTGTGTGTAACTTGGCGAATTTGAGTCTGCATAAACTGACAATTTCCAAAGTCACGCCCACAGAACTTGGCTCTTAAAAGATATAGCTTGGTCGAGATGGACTTATATGCAATGTTGCACGTTCCCTGATTTAAAAAACAGGATGTTTGTTATCTGAAGATTTTTTTAGCTTCTTTTCTTCACACTGAGGCAAGAAGTCTAAAATAGCAAATAAGTAATGGAAATCTATACTTGTGTCCTGATTAGACTTTAATCACATGCCTTTATCTCCATTTGGACAGACTGAAATCCCATTTGTTTTGGTATTAAGCAAATCTGCTCATGACATTTCAACAAAAACTTCCAATGATATCCTTCATTTTTAGTTGTTGTATGAACTGCACCTTGTTAACATATATCCATTGGCAAAGCATGTGTGTGTCATCTGCTGGGAGGGGTTTTAGTGATTCCTCATCTGCTGGGAGGGGTTTTAGTGGTCAAATGTGACTTGGAGAGATGGATGTATTTACATTTTTGTAACATAGTTAAAATGGCGCACTTATATAGCGCTTTTTTATCCAAGGCACTTGGATCCAAAGCGCTTTACACTGTGTCTCATTCACCCATTCACACACACACTCACACACCAATGGTAGCAGAGCTGCATGCAAGGCGCTAACTTGCCATCGGAGGCAACTTAGGGTTCAGTGTCTTGCCCAAGGACACTTCGGCATGGGATCACCCGGGCCGGGATTCGAACCGCCAACCGCACGGTTAGTGGATTAGTGGACAACCCACTCTACCGACTGAGCCACAGCCGCCCAAAATGCATCGAAGATCATCTAAGTGGTTTGAATTATTGGAAAACTGTCACAAATGTGTCCCAATGACACTGCTTTGTGAGATCACTTTTAAACGAACGAGTTTGCAAATTCGCATTGTTATTTCAAATCTTCACATTGAAGCGGAAGTATATAATTATTCACATAATAGCTAGCTATCCAGTACATATCTACACTTGTGAGGTGGAACCTACTGTAGAGGCTGGAATCCTACCAAATTGTCTTGGCTGATCTACAGTTGGGGTACATTTTGGTGGCAATGTAGGAAACCGTGACTCAAAGTGAAAACAGACCAACATGTGGATGAAAAATAAATTGTTGACAAAACGTCTTCAGTGGACGCCAATGAAGATGACATGTATATAGTTGTTCAGGGTGGATTTTTCCTTTAAGGCTACTGATTAAGAAGAAAATTGAAGGGGACAGTGAAGACCATTATGGAAGTGAGGGGGTTAATTTCCCAGTCGGTCCGAGGAAGCAGAACAAGGAGTTGCTTGAGTGAGTTTCCTCCCACACCCTGAGAGTGGGAGATCTGCCACACTCATAAGTCTGACATTATCAGAGCTGATGTGTCGTTCTGCTACAGAGCTCATATTGTGATACAGAGCACGCTGCGTGTGGACAAACACATGAACAACTATGCGTTGTCTAACCAGTAAAACTGAGCCAATTGTCATACATAAATGATGTATTCTCAGCCTTTCGTTAGCTGGCTGTCACGAAGTAGACAGTGTTATCAACTTAGTGACTTTGTCGTTAGATTTGCTGACGTTTTAGACTCCTTTTGCAATGATTTTTTTTTTTAAAGAGCCTCGTGACTTTTCAAGGATTCGAACACTCTGTACAGCTCTCCAATTCACATCACAGCTGCTGGTGAAACACGTTGAGGTTGAGATCAGGTTCATTCGACTCACCATATACAGCCTGACTTAGTTATGGTAGTATGACCATTATAGTTTCCAATGACCAATCACTTATTGTAATTTTTCCCAACATCCAATCACAGATCAGCATTATTCTCAGCAGCCAATCTCAGATCACAATTATTCCCAACAACCAATCACTGATCACCATTGTTCCCAACGACCAATCACTGATCACCATTGTTCCCAACGACCAATCACTGATCACCATTGTTCCCAACGACCAATCACAGATCACCATTGTTCCAATCACAGATCACCATTGTTCCCAACGACCAATCACAGATTACCATTGTTCCCAACGACCAATCACAGATCACCATTGTTCCCAATGATCAATCACTGATCACTGTTCCCAATGACCACATTTTATCATTACATTAATAGTTAGCTTGTGGTTCCATGACCAAAGATGTGTGTCTTTCTATATACAAAAATTGAGTAAGAGGAAGTTAGTTAGCATCCAACGTCTAATGTCCTTCATACAATCCTCAACTTTATTAAGCTGCTGTCTGTCCTCTGGTTTC
>JAFFST010020111.1:39656-51916 GCA_022414735.1 Noturus placidus | reverse complement strand
GACAAACATGCAAAGGAACAGGAAATGAGGAAGGGGGCAAACACTTTTTCACACCACTGTATATACCACGAGCACCAAAGCAAGCTATAAATAAAATTTTATTTGACGATTCTGAATAAAAGTGTCGTGTTTTTCCCCATGAAAGGCTCGATTGTTGATACGAAAACAGAGTCGTTTTTATATCCTCGTCTTCAGAATGGATGAGTGAATCTGTCCTGGTTTGAGCCTGTATTACACGTGTTCTTCCTGTGTTACAGTATGTAGCATAACGCTAGGAAATTCCTGAGAAGTTGTGTGTAATAAATGGAGCCGGTCAGCAGTTTTGCCCATGAATGGGTTATCCTTTGTCCTGTTTACACTGGCCGACACACTTCCTCCTTCTACTCCTTTGGCACTATTGGAAATTAAGATTAACGTTTGTCACCGTGGAAAAGTCTTAAGAAACAGTCCTTACATGTTTATATTTATATAAATACCTTACATTAGTAAGAATGAGATTTTTGGGAACTCTTTCAGTAGATTTCCTTTGAACACAGCTCCTCAAACCTTTCTCCAGTGAAGGATCGTGGTTTTGATTTTTTTTTTTATTGGCTTTTGATATAAACATCCTGAAACAAGCCAAGCACAAGTATGATAGTAACGAGAGGCACAGATGAGATCGTTTATATCCAGTGGTGAAGTGATGTTCGGTATCGGTAGGTAAAAACAGAGGCAGAATCATAACAGGGCATCTTGACATGGCATGACATTAACAGAACATTTATACAGGGGGACCCATCCGGAGGTTCAGGGACAAAGCCACTAAAACCACCTGAACTCCCGAGGCCTTGCTAATTTCATGAACTGTCTCAGCCCAAGACAGTTGAGGGGTGACGCTGAGGGCAAGATTAGAAACACTGGGCGAGTCTGTCTGTGGGCGAGTCTGTGAGTCAGTCAGTAAGTCAGTTATTAAGTCTGTGAGTCAGTAAGTTAGTCATTAAGTTAGTGAGTCAGTAAGTCTGTGAGTCAGTAAGTTAGTCATTAAGTCATTCATTATGTCTGTGAGTCAGTAAGTCTGTGAGTCAGTAAGTTAGTAATTAAGTCAGTCATTACGTCTGTGAGTCAGTACGTCTGAGAGTTAGTAAGTTAGTCATTAAGTCAGTCATTACGTCTGTGTGTCAGTAAGTTAATCATTAAGTCAGTGAGTCAGTAAGTTAGTCATTATGTCAGTCATTAAGTCAGTGAGTCAGTAAGTCTGTGAGTCAGTAAGTCAGTCATTAAGTTAGTCCTTACGTCTGTGAGTCAGTGAGTCATTACGTCAGTGAGTCAGTAAGTCTGTGAGTCAATGAGTCAGTAAGTCTGTGAGTCAGTAAGTTAGTCATTAAATCAGTCATTACGTCTGTGATTCAGTAAGTCAGTCATTGAGTCAGTATGTCTGTGAGTCAATAAGTTAGTCATTAGGTCAGTGAGTCAGTCATTAAGTCAGTGAGTCATTAAGTTAGTCATTAAGTCAGTGAGTCAGTAAGTTAGTCATTAAGTCAGTCATTGAGTCAGTGAGTCATTAAGTCTGTGAGTCAGTTAGTCAGTAAGTCAGTAAATAATGTCTCATGCTGTACGTAATTGACCGCTTCAGCACAGGTTCATTCATTAAATCATACTCCAATAATTCCAAAAATGTTTTTGAATATTTTATATTTTACAGTATTTTGCCATTTTTAATCAAATTGTCTTTAGATTCCAGTGAACATGATTAATAATAGCAGTAATCTTTTGGGGTTGTGGTTTACACCACTGTAACAGAAGTAGAAGCACAGCCTTAGAAAACAAAGTCCTTAAAGTCACATGTGATCAGACTATAAGGGGTGAACCCTGGTTATTTAATCCAGACGTTTTGATGAACAAATCCAGAAACGTTCAGCTTCCACATTTAAAGACAAAAAAAAAAAAGCAGAAAAGCGTGTGCCAATGTGAGTTTTTTTAATGCCTAATCTTTCTCCATGAGCTATGATTAGAGACGGCGCTGATCCGATATCCGATAACAAGAAAGACGGCTAAAAAAAAGAATGGTCCTATAACACGTGGAAAAGATGTGTGAACGTGTGAAAGCTGTTTGTTTTAAATTCCTTTATTTCTCATTTCTGTTCATACTTTCCTGCATTTCCACACAGCCGCTCCTGTCCCGTCGTTCTTAAGAACTATCACATCTCCTCCAGGCACAAACACGACTAACTGCTGACCTTTTAGCGTCTGATATGAACAGATTAGATTTCCGCTCGTTGAGCCGTAATAGGCCCTCGGCTTCCACGCAAGGGCCCAAGGGCCTTCAGTCAATGTGGCTGTTGTATACGCCGACTGTTAATGAGCCTCCAATTTGTCTTCATGGCATCAAGTCCTTTTTTTTTTTCCCCACCCCCACCCCCACTCCATCTCGCCGTCCAAATTAGATTTTAGCATCACATGGTCAGACGGAGAGACAGAGCGAGTCAGGACTCCCTTTAAATGTAATTATTAAGGTTTGAACGGGTTAAACGGCGTATATTTCCGAGAAATCCGTCACGGTCATTCGGATTCGCTCCTCAGGTAGATGTACCGTCCGGGTAGATCCGTCTAGGTCTTTCGAGAACCAGATCTACTTTTGAACAGATTCCCATTAAAGAACCTTTTTGTAAATACAGAAAGCGACGCTTTGCATCCTGATGTTTGACGCAAGCCATAAAGTGGTGGACAAGCGGGGGGGGGGGGGGGGGGGTTTAAATAAATAAATAAATCAATAAATTGCACCTGTAGATGTTCTAGCTGAACAGGAAGGGCTCAAGAGCTTTCGACATGCAGCGCTGCTATCAATACCAGCCTCCCACACACGGCCGCTTGAGCTGATGTAGGCGCGCACACATTCCCATTTGCCTCTGTAAAACCCTGGAACCTTTTACAGTCCACCTGAGCAAATCCGCCTCCAGCACCCCTCCCCACCACCACCTATTCCCTGCGTGCCACTATTACCGTCCGGACCGCCAGTGTAGCTCCGAGCTTGGTGTCAAAGTGTGTACTCGCGAGTGCCCTTTTTACAGAACCGCCTGCGTTCTGTAAAAAAAAACGTTGACACGCAGGTGCTAGTATTCATGGCCGTGCTTTTGTTCCGTACAACGAGCAAATGTCATGCTCGGAGACGGCCTGCGGTAGGATGTTGATGTCGATGTTGGTGTTGATGATGCTCGCGATCGTTTTTGTGTTGTTGTTTTTTTTCCGTTGGAGTCTAGTAATGGTCGTGTCCCTGAGGTTTCTTTTACAGGCAGAGAGAGGAGGAAGAGAGGAGAGTGCTATTGATTTTTATTGTGTTCATCGACTGGCTGCAATGATATTTACTCATTTGCTTTGCGCATCTATATCCACCACCGTAATGTGTGTGTGTGTGTGTGTGTGTTTGTGTTATAAAGCCTCCCTTTTAACATGCTTACTCATCGATTCCCATCATGTGTCACTTCCACAGAAAAGGACTACAACAGCCTGTGCGAGAGGCAGCCGATCGGGCGCACGCTCTTCCGCCAGTTCTGCGACACGCGACCGGAGCTGAGGCGCTGCGTCAAGTTTCTGGATGCTGTGGTAAGACCGTGACCGCCGGTTTAGATCGTGGAACGGGAGGGATGTCCATTTCCCATGAAGCCTTTAATAGTCCAGAAGCGATGGTCTTAGACAAATCTTCATCTTTCCGTGTCTCGTCACAAAACTTTCCATAAACAGGAACATGTACGTCCCATGGCGCGTACAAAGCACAAAGCTGACTGCAGGAACACGGGTTCAAGCGTTAAAAAACCCACCAAAACAACGAAGCTCCGCTTGAATCACGTAGTCAGGACTATCTCAGATCGAGTCAGTTGGCATTACTAGGGGTCAGTTAGCTAGATAACGTGTATTAGCATATCCTGATGGGAAAACAAAACAAACAATGGAAACCAACATTGGTGTAATGGTTATAATGAGAATTGTATTGGTTTTAATGGAAACTCTAATGGTCTAATCTGTGGGTCTGTACTAGTAATTTGTTGCCTTCTATTGATGGCCTGTTATGACTGGTGGATACCATTAAGGACCTGTAATGGATACGGGTTTAATGGTTAGCTGATGGTTTGTGATAGTATTTGTAGTGGAAACCATTAGAATTTCTGCAATGGTTTCTATTGTTTCTGGGGGGTTTCAGCAGGGTTGTTAAGTCTATATAACATTTTGTTTAAAATATATGTGTGTGTGTTTTTTTTAGGTAAATTATATATATCGTGATATACGTATATCGTGGAAATGTCCTCGAGTATCATGATACGATTTTTCGGTCGTATCGCCCGGCCCTCACTAAAAACCTCTAGGCTCACTTGTAGCTCAGATGTCGGATGTTTTCCAGAGTGTTTTTTATTCATTTTTTTAACCGAGATTAATAAAACGGACTTGACTTGACTAGCCTGGCCCACGTAAGGAATAATACACCTCGGGCCATGCTGTTACAGGAAATTAGTCAACGCCGCATCGACGTAGTGCGACGCGGACCCGCGATGTGAAGCAGCTCCGAGTGAATCCTAAACGTCACCGCATCAACTCTTCAACTTTTCTCTTTGTAATACGACACAACGTTCTCATTTATTCGTTTATTATTAGTCTTAGACGCTCACGTAGAGCATCCGGCGCGCATAGGAGACATGTACGTACCGTTTACGGAAGGAGTCTGCAGCGTCGGCGCTTTGTAAGAGTCAGTTTGCTCTAATGTAAGCACTAACAGGAACTCACGGATGTTCCATTAAAAAAAAAAAAAAGCGTGACACTAATACATTTGAAAAGATTGTTAGCAAGTCGCTGTCGTATAAGACCGTAGGGCTCCGCGTTAGGCCGTGTCACGCCACCCTGGTGTGAATTATAACCATAAATATGGTAACACTACAGCCTCGAGGTGCGTCATCGTCACGCTGCCCAGCCCCGAGCGAGAGCTGAAACTTGTCTAACTCTTCCGTGCTACATCTGTATGTAAATATCATCTTTTTACCCGCAAGCTTCCACCCACACAGACAAACCACAACCTGGCAGGTTCCTGGCAACCTGGCAACCTATTCACTCATTTACAAAGTAGCTGCCAGTTTGCGATAAGAAACCGTGTTAGCTGTGAGAACGTGTTAAGTGTTAAGAACGATGAAACGTGTCTTCACATGGAGGGGCATTCCAAATGTATGCGTATTGACCCATTAGTCCGACACCGAGGCTCTTCGGTGTCAGATCATCTGTCTGAGTGTAGCACCGGGTTCGGTTGATCTGATTTGATCTAATCAGAGCTGGAATGAAGAGTCTGCGCTCTGGGTGTCCTGTAGATCTGCTTGAGCTCTGAAGTCTGGCTGTGTTGTGGTCGGGCGGTGTGCGGAGTTCTCGTCTGTACTCGGTGGGAGAGGAAGTCGTGACGCCACGTCGACATTTTGTGCAGGAAATACAAAAAAAAAAGGAGAAGACATATTACATCGTGATACAGGAAGACGTTTCTACCATACGTGAACATGAAAAAAGTAAAAAAAAAATATTTTAAAAATCTAATTTTGAGATCGGATCCGGACGGGAGGCGAAATTGACTGGCTGTGTGAGTGGGAGGGGCTTTCTCTTTCTCAATCCCAACAACACTAGCCAATCACAGGCGTCCGTCTGTCAGCTCGGGTATGCGGAAGAGGGCGGATAGCTATTTCCTCCGGCCGCGTTCTTCTGCCCTGTGAGCAAGCACGAGCGGCGCTTTTGAAAAGATGTCTGGGTTCTCGGAGGAAGCACGTCTTCTCCTTCACTCTCCCTGCTTTGTAGCCATCATACAACATCTTAGAAACGTGCATCGTCACGCAATTTTTTAAATACGATATCGCTATTACGTCATCGCATTATTTAGTTGATGTGTCCGGAATATTCTGGACTCCGGAATATTCCAAGGAGCAGATTTGGGCCGAGACGCGTCACGTTACGTCATCACGACACGCGATCGGCAAACGACGTCTTCGATTCACGTGCGTCGAACACGAGTACAGCTAAAAGGTCTCGTTTAGCAACAAACGACATCACTGAAAGGCCGCACAATACAATTTCGTGCCGTTGCGATTTCGCCAATTCAAGTAGTTTTCTGTAAAAACGCGGAAAAAATTCTTTTGGCCACAACAATCACTGATGTAATGACAGACTGATAGCGTGAATGTGTTTCGGGTCTGCTTCACGCTTCTACGTTACAACTTTATAACTGAAAAAAAACCTTTTGGATCCATCCATCCATCTTCTATACTGCTTATCCTTATTTCGGGTCACGGGGGAACCTGGAGCCTATCCCAGGGAGCATCGCGCACAAGGCGGGGTACACCCTGGACAGAGTGCCAGTCCATCACAGGGCACAATCACATACACTGTAGACATGCCAGTCAGCCTACCATGCACGTCTTTGGACTGGGGGAGGAAACCGGAGTACCCGGAGGAAACCCCCACAGCACGGGGAGAACATACAAACTCCGCCCACACACACAGGGCCACAGTGGGAATCAAACCCCCGACCCTGGAGGTGTGAGGTGAACGTACTAACCACTAAGCCACCATGCGCCTCGGATCCTTATCTATTAATTTTGTAAGCAAGTCCCTGAAGTTCTCGAAGTTCTTGATGTTCTCGAAGTTCTCGATGTTCGAGAAGTTCTTATTAGCTCGTTAACCGAAGGTGTTTCTGGCACATGGCACATTTCCACTTCTCTTCTGTAATATTGGCCTGATATTGTCTTTTCATTTCATTTGTAGACCGAGTATGAAGTAACCCCAGACGAAAAGAGGAAGGTGTGCGGACAGGAGCTCCTCGAAAAGTATTTAAATCCAAAGGTATTTCTTTGAGTCCAGTCAACTTTGACTTAAACCGTTTGCCGAGACGAAACGTCTTCACGAGGACAGGAATATCTAATCGTTTTGAATTGTGGGGACGTTTGGCTGGTCCCCATGAGAACAAAACAATTATAAATCTAAAAGAGCTGACGGAGGTTAAGGTTGGGGTTCGATGTAGATTTAGACGTAAGGTTCATTAGCTGCGTTCATAATTGTCAATGGACGGTCCTCACAAGTAAGACAAACGTGTTCGTGTGTGTGTGTGTGTGTGTGTGCAGTCAGAGGACCATGTCCCCGAGGTGGCGGAGGAGATGGTGTCTAAATGCGCTGAGGGTGTGGAACAGGACGCGTGTAAAGAGCTTTTCATGGAGTGCACCAAGTAAGTGTCCGTTACAAGACTATATTTGCACTTATTTGTTAGTTGATACTAAATATTTCTTCTTTTTATGTGTGTGTGTGTGTGTGTGCTGTAGACTAATCCATGACTACCTGAGCGTGGCCCCTTTCGCCGACTACCTCGACAGCATCTTCTTCAACCGCTTCCTACAGTGGAAATGGCTCGAGAGGTACGGCCACGCCCCTCAGCTTCGTCCAGCTAGCTCAAACGCTCACGAAAAGTCACGTTTAAACGTAATTCGCGAATTCCCCGACGCTTGCCCACGTTCTTCGTCTCGTGGGAACATCGTACAACGGAAACGACGTGACGTTAAACCCTTCTACATTTCCCGAGAAGCTCTGAATGATTCCTTCGGGTGCTGAGGTTTATTTACGAAGCCGGCGCTCATGCAGACCAGATGTGAACCCCTGGACCCTGCTGTTTATTTGCAGAAAGAAAATAAAGGCTTGAGAGAAGGAAAAAAAAAAAAAAAAGCGAGCCTGCGTCAAAGTCATTCAAAAAGAATAAACAAATTGAATGGATATGGCAAATCTTCGTCGTGATCTTTACACCCGGTGTTTATAAAGCATTTATTATGATAACGATCGCTGTGATGGTAGTGATGTCTTCCTTTCTCTCTTTAACAGACAGCCAGTTACGAAAAACACATTCCGCCAGTACAGGGTATTGGGAAAGGGCGGGTTCGGCGAGGTAAGTTTCATTTCTCTATATAGAGAATTGTGAAAATTATACGTGTTTATATCGGAGTGTACTGTATATCTCATGTGTAAAACACGTTTAAAATTCTTTATTCACACCCAAGTTCTGTAAGCAATAGCTAATCATACAATAATACTCTAGGATTGTTTTAGTTACTGGATTTTTTTACAGCGAGATATATCCTCGATGTGTCCTAGCGCAGTGGTTTTCAAAGTGGGGACCGCGGACCCCTTGCGGGCCGCCAGGGGGCGCCAGGGGGGCCTTAACAATTTGGTGTGATAAATAAATTCTCACTTTCAGACAACCACACACACACACACACACACAATCAATTCCTAATGCAATTTAATGTAAAGATGTAATTATTAATAAAAAAGGGGGATATATTCAGAAGTCTGTATTTTTAATGTGTTTTAAAGACATCTTGCAAAAGGGGGGCCTCGGTTAAATGTTGGGGGAAAAGTTTGGGAACCCCTGTCCTAGCGCATAATAAATCGTGCGGTAGTACGTGGAAATATTTTCCTGCACGCCGCGCTTAGCCGTAAGCGGTCTCCTGTGCCGCCGCGCTTCTGTGCTGACTTTGTTTAAAGAACTTTGACAGACACGAGCACACGGGACCGTTCATCCACTTCCCTTGCTCCGCTTCTTTCGTACTCCAGGTCTGTGCGTGCCAGGTGCGGGCGACGGGGAAGATGTACGCGTGCAAGAAGCTAGAAAAGAAGCGCATCAAAAAGAGGAAAGGCGAGTCCATGGCCCTGAACGAGAAGCAAATTCTCGAAAAAGTCAACAGTCGGTTTGTCGTAAGTATTTTTCTTTTATTTATTGTTTTGCTTTGACCTTAAACTGGTTCACGTGAGGTTTCTGAGAGTTTGTTATCTTATTTGCATCTCGCATCATGACTGCGAGGTGGGTGGGTGGGTGGGGGGGGTAAATAAATAAATCCTACCGAGAACAAAACACAGCCTCATTTCAGCATTTCAGAGTCTTTGAATTGGACCATTTATGATCGGTCTAAGCATTTAACAACGTTAATATGTTTATTATAATGCGTGGAAAGTATTTCCATATGTGGTTCTTCCCCAAACTGTTACCACAGAGATCTGTACTTTATAATGTATAGCATTACAATTTCATTTACATTTATTCATTTAGCAGACGCACAAATGAGACACACTCACACACCAATGGGAGCAGAGCTGCATGCAAGGTGCTAGCTTGCCATCGGGGGCAACTTAGGGTTCAGTGTCTTGCCCAAGGACACTTCGGCATGGGATCACCCGGGCCGGGATTCGAACCACCAACCCTACGATTAGTGGATTAGTGGACAACCCGCTCTACCCACTGAGCCACAGCCGCCCCTTAAATTTCCTTAAAAACTGAGAAACCCAAACACTGTTCCAGCATGACGATGCGTCTGTGACACGGTGTGTGAAGGTTGGAAGAAGGTAGACGAACTCGAGCGTCCTGCACAGAGCACTGATCTCAGGCTCACTGAACACCTTTGGGATGAACTGGAACTCGAAGGAGGCAAAATTAGCCGTGCTGACTGGGTGAGAGGGTCATACTCTCTCTCCCTTGTCAATCACAGCATCACTAGCCAATCGTAAGGCTTCTGTGAGCTCGTGTATGTGGATGAGGGTAGGTAGTACTTTAGAAATAGGTCTCAGTTCACGCTAATCTTCCCCGGTAGGTCGTCGTTGTATGACGGCGAGAGCTTGGAGGTGGGTGGGAAATTAGAAGGTGAACGGTGAGCCGCACTGATAACCGTGCTGTTTTCTTACCAAGGTGAGTCTGGCGTACGCCTACGAGACGAAAGACGCGCTGTGCTTGGTTCTCACGCTGATGAATGGAGGAGATCTGAAGTTTCACATCTACCACATGGGGGAGGCGGGGTTCGACGAGAAGAGAGCGGTGTTCTACGCCGCTGAGATCTGTTGCGGCCTGGAGGACCTTCACAGAGAGAGGATAGTGTACAGGTCAGCCGCGGTCGTGTCCGTCACGTTCGTTCAAACTCGGGCGGGGGAATATATTCTAACCTCGCTCTTTTTTATCTTCTTCTTTTCTTTTTCTTCTCAGGGATTTGAAACCGGAAAACATACTGCTGGATGACCATGGTAACTCTTTCTCTGTTCCATACAAAAACAACAACAACAACAAAAACCCATTTCTGGATCTATTTATATTTATATTTATATACTTGTATTTGTTGTGTTTGTTTTTTTTTGTTTATTGCTGAGGACAGTTGATTCAAGTCTTAAAGTAACTCCAGTGTT
The DNA here is from genome assembly GCA_022414735.1 of Noturus placidus. Taxonomy (NCBI): domain Eukaryota; kingdom Metazoa; phylum Chordata; class Actinopteri; order Siluriformes; family Ictaluridae; genus Noturus; species Noturus placidus. Next base: position 41,710 of record JAFFST010020111.1, on the reverse strand, counting down.
TGTCCAATTACAATCTGTTACACGAACACACCACAAGAGGGCGTAGAGTGCACTACGTTTCCTCGCAGATCCTGCGAAACACGTTGTAGTCCGAGGACACTGTCCAGCACCGAGCCGGCAGCATGTGTCCTGCCCTTGACCACCACAGTGGCAGTCAGGACATCTCCGGGGACGTCTGAAAGGATTGACTTCCCCGGACGCGGCCATATTTATGAATATGATTCCGTGACTCTTTACGTCATGGGCGATTTATTTATTTATTTATTTATTCGGCTATATCACACCGGACACGGATATTAACAGCTTGCAGGGTTGTCCGTGCTGAAGGGAATTTCATAACAATATATAACAACACGTTTAAACTCGTTCTCTATGATCAAAGTGGCGAGTAAATCACAGATCCTGTTTCAGAGAGGATCATCTCGGTACAAATGCATACGCGGTATTTACGACCGCCATGACGCATAGATATCAGCGCAATAAATTGTATGACTCAGACAGGATTTGACATTTGTGGAACATGAAGGATTAAGCAAGTTATTACGTCATGATGTTTGTCATGTACTGACACGTCTCACTGCTTTGCTTCGTTTTTTTTTCCCCCTCAGGTCACATACGCATATCAGACCTGGGCCTGGCCGTGCACGTACCCGAGGGACAGACGATTAAAGGGCGTGTAGGCACTGTGGGGTACATGGGTAAGAACAAGTTTCGAAATATACAGCGTTGTTCATCACAGGCTCACTTTAAAGGTTTATCTGGTCCGTCAAATGAACCTAAAATGCGTGTTCGGAAATAAAAGCGCGTTCTGGATTGTAATTCAGTTGAAAGATTTTTTTTTTGGGGGGGGGGGGCCTGGTGTTCCACTTGGGGGCAAAATAGAGCAATAAAGTCTTAAAGGCTTCAAACTCTTGATATATAATATATAATTATATAATAGTTGATCTGCTAATGAGGTGTAATTCTTCATTAGCAAGCGAGAAATTTGACTTGATATGCATGTCTTTATTTATTTATTTATTTATTTATTTATTTATTTATTTAAAAAACACAGCAATATGGGTGAATTCACAACTTTTACAGTTTTTACCATTCAGGTAGATAAATGCAGGTAAATGGAAAGATTTAAGAAGCGTTCTGGATGCGTTAATGGTCTGATCACGTTTCTTTGCAGTGACAGGTCAGCTTTTCCTTCAGTTCAGTGTATATATATGTATGTAGGGCAGCTGTGGCTCAGTCGGTAGAGCGGGTTGTCCATTAATCCACTAATCGTAGGGTTGGTGGTTGGAATCCCGGCCCGGGTGATCCCATGCCGAAGTGTCCTTGGGCAAGACACTGAACCCTAAGTTGCCCCCGATGGCAAGCTAGCACCTTGCATGCAGCTCTGCTCCCATTGGTGTGTGAGTGTGACTCATTTGTAAGTCGCTTTGGATAAAAGCGTCTGCTAAATGAATCAATGTAAATGTAAATATACACACACACACTACCTGTCAAAAGTTTAGACACACTCATTTTTTATTTTTATCCCCCCCACATACAGTTTAGAATAATAATAAAGTCATGAAAACTCTGGAGTAACACAAATGGAACTATTTCATGATAAAAAAAAAATTATAATCCAAGATAAATCAATATAAGTTAATATTTTAGCATCTTTAACGTCGACGCCCTTTTTGCTTAGAATTTCCAGAAGTGGATTCTTGACGTTTTCTCGCCTGATTTCTTGAGGAATTTCCCTCAGATGCATTTTAAACAGTATTAAAGGAGTTCACACCGACGCCGGACTCTTACCGGCTGCTTCTCGGAATATTTCACCCCGAGTCGCCCGATTAAAAACAATATTTTATTGAAAGTGAAATGTTCGTTTCCGAATGAAAGAAACGAATACGTCAGTTATATTTTCGTCTACGACACCGATTTCAAACATTTAATCACACACCTTCAGATCAAAAGCTTTTTTACATTTATTCATTTAGCAGACGCTTTTATCCAAAGCGACTTACAAATGAGACACACTCACACACCAATGGGAGCAGAGCTGCATGCAAGGTGCT
>JAFFST010020111.1:11397-26359 GCA_022414735.1 Noturus placidus | reverse complement strand
AACATGCAGATTGTTGAGCTAATCACGTAATAGTTCGAAGCTAAGTATCCAAAGTAACGCTAACCTATTATATCTAGAAGAAACGATCATTAGCACGAAATTCATCATCTTCTCTGATGATCTCAAGTTAGCGCTGGAGCTACCCGGATGTGTCTGAAAACAATGGATGACACCGTAGTGCAGTATATATATATATATATATATATATATATATATATATATATGTGTGTGTGTGTGTGTGTGTCTATTACAGATATTAATAGGCCACGCCTCTAGTGCGAATAGAGAACATTTTCACAATATTGTGATATTCTTTATACGGCTCAGCATTTCAGGCGCGATTTCGGTCTTTTCTCTCACCAGGCCGAGATCTTAGCTGTGTTCTTCCTCACCCTTCTCACACCGTGTCTCTCTGTTCCTGCTGTCTCTCTCCCTCACACCTCTCTCACTCTCTCTGCTGCTGCAATCCTCTTTTCGGTTGCCCAGAAACACTCTTCAGAAGGAATAAAAAAAAAAAAAGGTATTAAAGTAATGGCGCAAGCATATTCTTTTCAGTTATTGAACCTGGAACGAGATGAGAGCGTGCGCGTCGAGTGTGCTGCTGTGCACACGCACAACACAAGCACCGATTCTCGTCATAGAGACCACACACTCTGCACGTTTAAGTGTTTTTCCATCTCTAACCCGACTCATAACACACCATGAAGCACCTCGTTAAGGGCTCGGTAGTTAGGGGATGAATTGAGTCAGGTGTTTTGGAGCACTGGAACCACAAAAATGGACAGTGTTTTGGGTTATTTGGAAATAAATTTGAAAATCATAAATCCTATAAAAAAAAGGCCTTGTTTCACTGACCACAAGGTAGCAAAAAGAGAAAAAGGAACACCTCTGTCCTCTCTCTTTCAAGCTAGAAGTGGTTTCATTGGGTTCATGGAAACATTCGCTGGAGAAAAGTGTCCTCAGTGGCACAGATGACCGTTTTAAATCATACCGTATACTCACCGACCAAAACACTTGCGCATTTATGCAATTAACCAATCAACCAATCGTGCGGCAGCAGCACAAGGCATAAAATCGTACAGATACAGGTCAGAAAATTCAACATCAGAACGAGGGAAAAAATGCGCTCTCAGTGAGGGCTGGTTTGAGCATTGATCTCCTGGGAGTTTCACACACCACACAAAACCGAAAAAAAAATGTAAAAAGCCAGGTGAATATTCGACATGACAGGAAGGCTACGGTAATTCAAATATAGGTAGTGATGACTTAGCGTTTACTAATCAGAAGTTCGGGAGTTCAGCACTGCCAAGCTGCCACTGTTGGGCCCTTGTGCAAGGGCCCTTAACCCTCTCTACTCCAGGGGCGCTGTATCATGGCTGACCCTGCACTCTGACCCCAACTTCCTAACATGCTGGGGTATGCGAAGAAAATAATTTCACTGTGCTGTAATGTATATGTGACCAATAAAGAGTCGTTATCATTATCATAACCAGTCTTTACCACCGTGGTGAGCGGAAAAGCGTCTCAGAACGCAAAACACTATACGGTAAAACTATCGTTTAAAAAATGTCTTTTCTTAATAATGAATTTCAGGGTTTTGTAGGTGATACACTATGTTTCATCAGTTTACGCATTCAGAGTTTACCTTTCACATACTGTAAATCCTGTAAGTGAACACATTTAAGAGGAGTTGGTAAATGCTAAATGCTAAATGGCGCACTTATATAGCGCTTTTATCCAAAGCGCTTTACACTGTGTCTCTTTCACACACACTCACACACCAATGGTAGCAGAGCTGCCATGCAAGGCGCTAACTTACCATCGGGGGCAACTTGGGGTTCAGTGTCTTGCCCAAGGACACTTCGGTATGTGGAGTCACATGGGCCGGGAATCGAACCGCCAACCCTACGATTAGTGGACAACCCGCTCTACCACCTGATCCACATTCTCCCCACATCCGAGTTGGTGATGTGTTATGTCACTAAACTACATTTTTTGAGCGTTTTTGCCATCAGACTAAATGTAATGTGGATCGTCACCTAAAATGAGTTCGACACATCTGATCCGTAGCACGACGATCTGTACAGCCCGAACCAAAAATATCTTTTACTATGACTACTACTTCTACTATGTTTTCTCAATATTACTGACCCAACGTTATGAATTCATGCAGCAAAAGCCCAAAGGAAGAGATTGTTGATTGAGCAACGATTTGTCGATGTGCTAGTGGAATAAACGTAAGTGGAAATGAATAGGAGATGGAAAAAAAACCCCCAAAAGATGGACGGCGGTGCAATTACAGGCTCCAGTCATTTTTGAGTCAGAAGCACGATTTTTATTGAAATGCAGACAATCTTGCACTGATGTGTCCAAACAGTCACTTATGTAAAAATAGAGCAGCTCAGGGATGATGGAGGACGGCGTTCACATGGTGTGTGACGCATTTCGTTCTCACAAGCACGCATATACAGAGTGTACGGGTTCGGCACTTACTCACTTACACAATAGCTCTTCTTGTCTCAAGTGTGTGACGCTGTGTTACCGAATACAGCTGAATTCTGGATTACAACGTCATGGAATTTGAGTAATGCACCAAATATCCCAGGATTGACACAGGAGTAATCTCTGGTTACACAGACACAAGCCGAGTGTTAACTGGAAACCACTTGGGTGCATTTATTTCCTTGCCAGTGTTACTTGTAAGACACTTTGAAATGAAAGTGTCTGTCAGAATTAATGATGGGTTATACTTTGGGCTTGTCTGTACTAGGCACTTGGCAGTCATTCAGGCACAGGGGGCGTGGCCTTTTGCTTTCTCTTGGCGAAACAGCATGTCACATTTTCCTGAGTCACACAAGGTTTTCATTCAAACTGAGTCATACTCTGTGTAATTATGCGCCGGCCTGGGAAAATCCTTCACATGGACAAACCGGGATATTTTCTACTTTGTGAAGTTATGGACGGTACAGATTTCAGATCTAAAAGTGAAATAGGTTTGACTTTTGCACATAATACACATGGTGTATTTTATACATAAAGATTAACAACATTTTATTTTAAAAATAAATAAATAAATAAATAAATGTGTCGGGGGTTTCCTCCGGGTACTCCGGTTTCCTCCCCCAGTCCAATGACATGAATGTTAGGCTGATTGGTGTGTCTACAGTGTCCGTAGTGTATGAATAGGTATGTGATTGTGTGCCCTGCGATGGACTGGCTCCCTGTCCAGGGTGTACCCCGCCATCCATCTTCCAGGGTGTATCCATCCATCCATCCATCTTCAACCGCTTACCCCTTTTCAGGGTCACGGCGGAACCTGGAGCCTATCCCAGGGAGCATCGGGCACAAGGCGGGGTACACCCTGGACAGGGTGCCAGTCCATCACAGGGCACAATCACATACACACTCACACACACATTCATACACTACGGACACTTTAGACACACCCATCAGCCTAACATGCATGTCTTTGGACTGGGGGAGGAAACCGGAGTACCAGGAGGAAACCCCCGACACACGGGGAGAACATGCAAACGCCACACACACATGGCCCTGGCGGGACTCGAACCCCGGAATACCAATCTCAAAAATTTTAAATTTCAAAAATGATGTTGAACACTTAGGTAACTATTAAGGTAAATTAGTTATGCTAACGTTCAACGTTACACATATTCAAGTCATTCCCATCGCTATAGCTGGAGTAGGAAATGTTTCGAACTATTACGAGTGGATGAAAGATAAGGAACATTTTTCATCCATATGTAAGGTCATATATCTGTGGAGTTTCACATATTCTTTGCATGTTTCCATGGTTTCCTCCGGGTTCGCCAGTTTCCTCCGACCTCCTTAAAATGAGTGTCTGAATGTGTGTGGTCATGGACTGACATTCCCATCCACATTGAATTCTCTCTCTCCTAACTTCCACCAGTGTTCCTGAGAAAGGCTCCGGATCCACTGCAACCTTGTTACTGAAGCTGAATGAAGGAGTTCTGTATATTCGTAGCCATATTTGTCACTAGTCTTCCTACTCTTGAGGATAATGGCAATAGAAATAAGAATGCACTAGAGAAAAAACTTGAAGTGGAACAAAATGACCCAAGTTCTCCTCTTCAAACATAAAAGATTTGCTCGGAAAGGAACTCAAGGTTGATGGCTCTGAAACACCTCTTTCCTCTAAAGCGCAAAAAACTCAGTGAGTGTGTCTGAGAGACGAAAGAGAGGGAGCGAGGGGACGGGAAATCAGACAATCAGAGGGAACACTAAGCTCTGTGAAATGGAAGCATTTTTACGGTGCATGTGAAGAGCCACTGCTCTTGGAATCTAATAGGGAATAGATTTCAATCTTATTCCAATTACTCCAAATAAATTAAATAACAGACTCCCCACCTCTCTCTGATCTGCTGTAGACGAATATGTCAGCTGAGATGCTGAAGAAACGTGAGGTTTTCAACTTCACGAACTTCATGAACAGGTTCGTTTCCATTTTTAAGGTTTCTGTCAAAGCTTGTTAAAGCTTTGGTGGTTGTGGCTCAGTCGGTAGAGCGGGTAGTCCACTAATCCACTAATCGTAGGGTTGGTGGTTGGAATCCCGGCCCGGGTGATCCCATGCCGAAGTGTCCTTGGGCAAGACACTGAACCCTAAGTTGCCCCCGATGGCAAGCTAGCACCTTGCATGCAGCTCTGCTACCATTGGTGTGTGAGTGTGTCTCATCTGTAAGTCGCTTTGGATAAAAGTGTCTGCTAAATGAATAAATGTAAATGTAAATGAAATCTGACATGGTTCTCTGTGTGAGGGATTTTCTGAAGCGGGTTTGATTCCCGCTGCTATCATGTGTGTGTGGAGTTTGCATGTTGTCCCCGTGCGTCGGGGGTTTCCTCCGGGTACTCTGGTTTCCTCCCCCAGTCCAAAGACATGCATGGTAGACTGATTGGTGTGTCCAAAGTGTCCGTAGTGTATGAATGGGTGTGTGAGTGTGTATGTGATTGTCCCCTGTGATGGATTGGCACCCCGTCCAGGGTGTACCCCGCCTTGTGCCCCATGCTCCTGAGATAGGCTCCAGGTTCCCTGTGACCCTGTAGGATAAGCGGTATAGAAGACGGACGGATGGATGGATGGATGGACTTCTGTCCTTAATAGCGCTTCATGATTAATCAAGTCAAGCTAATCATCGCTCTAATCATCAGCACTGTTGTGATGAATGTTGCTAAGGTAAGAGAAACACCGAGTCTTCATGAAAACACTAAAACGTAGTGTAGTAATAACACATGCAAGACTATGCGAGTAGACAACACAGAGTACAGGACTCAGGAAGAGGTGAGATGCACAGCGGCTGTCTTCAGGGTGGAACTGGAACAGAAACGAAACAGGAAACAGGTGACCGTTTTGCATATTTACAAATCTGCCACAATGCAAAATTGTCAAGCCATTATCAAACTCAGCGGAGAATGCTCCACCTTGACATCCTTAAGGACCTGATTACTGACTGTAAGTAACAAAGCAACTATTTGAGCCGCAGAACTCACACCTACAGCCTACGCAAAGCAATGCCACCAGATTAGCCACAGTATCATTAGCATGCAGTAGTATACTGTAGTAATACAATGTTAATGTATCATGTATGAAATATATCATGTTTTGTCTACAGGCCCCCTAGAGGGCACTTTGTCATGTTCTATCTATAATGGGGCACCCGAGAGGGCACTTTATCATGTTTTCTCCACTGAAAGTGCATTTCATAATGTTCTATCTAGAAGCGGGGCACCCTAGAGGGCACTTTATCGCAGATAAAGTAGATAAAATGTGATAAAGTGCCCTATAGGATGCCATATCACATTTTATCTACAGTGAGGGCACCCTAAAAGAGCACATCATTAAATTTTATTTACAGTAGGGTACCCCAGAGGGCACTTTATCATGTTTCTCCACTGAACGGGCACTTCATCATGTTTTCTCACACATAATGGCACCCTAGAAGGCACTTCATCACATTTAATCTACAGTAAGGGCACCCTAGGGGTCAGTTTATCACATTTAATCTACAGTCAGGGCACCCTAGGGGGCACTTTATCATGTTTCATCTTTAGCGGGTGCACCCTAGAGGGCACTTTATCATGTTTTCTCCACTGAAAGTGCATTTCATAATGTTCTATCTAGAAGCGGGCACCCTAGAGGGCACTTTATCGCGGTTTATCTACAGTAAGGGCACCCTAGAGGGCACATCATTACGTTTTCTCCATGGCAAGGGCACCCTAGAGGGCTGTAGATAAAATGTGATAAAGTGCCCTATAGGGTGCCATATAACATTTTATCTACAGTAAGGGCACCCTAAAAGAGCACATCATTAAATTTTATTTACAGTAGAGTACCACAGAGGGCACTTCAACATGTTTTCTCACACATAACGGCACCCTAGAAGACACTTCATCACATTTAATCTACAGTAAGGGCACCCTAGGGGGCAGGTTATAACATTTAATCTACGGTCAGGGCACCCTAGGGGGCACTTTATCATGTTTTATCTTTAGCGGGTGCACCCTAGTGGCCAGTTTATCACATTCTATCTACAGTTGGAGCACCCTAGAGGGCCCTTTATCATGTTTTCTCCACTGTAAGAGCACTTTATCATGTTTTGTCTACAGTACGGCCCCCCTAGAGGGCACTTTATCATATTTTGATAAAAATACGTGCACCCAGTATTCTGAAGTTTGGCTCTGGATCCAGGGCGAAGATGAAAGGATGAATGTACGAATCAAAACTATTTGCACCAAAAGTATGAGTTGTTAAGAATAATTAAAAGCGGTTTTCCCTCTTTTCAAAGAATGATCCAAAAAGTACCGAAAAAATGTAGATGAGAAGAGAAAGAGATGTCTTGAGAGAAACAATCGACTTCTGTGATGCAGATGAGAGGATTTATGTTTCATCATAAACATTCGTTTCGTGAACAGAGTCCCATCAGTGTCCATGATTCAGGTTCGAAGAGTGCCATTATTATTATTATTATTATTATTATTATTATTATTATTATTATTATTATTATTATTATTATTATTATAAATGGTTAAAACAGAAAGGAGGAGCAAGAAGGGAAGTTGATATGGTTTGGAGAATCGTTTGAAAGCGCACGCACGCAGGCGCGCTCACACACACGGACACACACACACACACACACACACACAGCACGACGCACTCGGCTCGTGACAGCATCGTTGAGCGGGTGTGCTCAATCAGCAGTTCACGCCAAATCACGCAGGTATCAGATCTCTAAAAACGACGAGACGAGGGAGTTCATCAAGGTAAATGTGTGTGTGTGTGTGTGTGTGTGTGTGTGTGTGTGTGTGTGTGTGTGTGTGTGTGTGTGTGTAACGAGACTGAACCAGTTTTTGTGATAACCTTTAAAACGTGAGCTTAACTGCATTGAGTCTGGTTGGTCTGATGATCTCCGACAGGTGAGACGTTAGAAATAAATACGCACGTGACAAAAAAAGAAAGGAGAACAGGTGTCATGTGGGATTCATTCGTCCATCTATCGGTGCTGATGCGCAGACGGGATTATTATGTTTGGCAACATACTGATCAAATATGGCATCCAATTGATTTTATATTACGTTGTGCTATCAAGAACTGACACCAATTATTATTATTATTATTATTATTATTATTATTATTATTATTATTATTATTATTATTATACACTTACATGGAATCAAATCTTCCTGATTGGATCCAACTGAACATTGTACGTATACACGTATATAATACACTACTCTCCTGCCATACTGTTATCTTAATTATTATATTTTTATTTGTTTTTCAAGCAGATGTTGTTTATTCCATGTGGAGTACGTGTTCAACCTGATTGGTCAGAAGGTGTTGAGTAATTTTCTCTAACAGCAACTCTAAAGATAGTAGTAATTCTAATCACAGGTTAATAATAATAATAATAATAATAATAATAATAATAATAAACACATGGTTTCTATAGTAACAGCTCCTTCACATGGACTATTTAATCAAAGCGTAATTAAAAAAAAAAAACATATTTTTAAAAAGGTGCATACGCATAACTGTTAATATAGTGAAGTGGTTTTAAGGAGTTTATTTGACGTGCATGGAAGGAGTCTCCAGTGTCAGCTCTCAGTAATGGTCGCTCGGTTTTCCACCATGGGACGACTTGAGGTGCTGAGGGTCCCTAAAGAAATGAAAGGAAAATTTTTAAAAAGTTACCGCAGATTTTCCGCAGACTCGGGCCGAGACATGACGTCATCGCGACGTGTGTTCACCCGATGTGTCGAACACGTGTCTCGTTTATGAACAATCGCTGCGAAATACCGCGCAGGATCGCGATTTCACAAATTTAAATAGTTTTAGCTGCAACAATCCCTCCAAAACAACTCCAAAACAAAAAATCCTGTTCAACGTAAGTGATAACAGGAGATAACTCCTCTCAAGGACGTTCCATGACATCAAAACGTAACTATGAGGCGTTAAAGAATCACGACGTGTCGTTCATGAATAAATCGCGGAGGTATAACCGGAATAAAACACTTCAAGATGTGCCGAAGTGGATCATTGTTTTCATCTAACAGCACGTCCTGGTTTGTCGTCTGTTCTTCCTGGCATATCTAATAACGCAACACTATAAACTCACAGGAGATTAAAAAACGCCACATTTCTGCTACAGTTAAGTAAAAAGTGATGACAGCTTTAATCGCGTTCAAGCAGCAACCCAAGCCGACCGAAACTCCAAACCCTTCGAGCAATCCGTGATGTAGTCGGACAGAGGTGATGAACTACGAAGCTGCCCCCATGCATTACGTACGAGACATACGGCATAATTAGCTGGACAGAGAACTCTCCTAGTCCGAGAACCATTCATAGATCTTTATAGAGTCGCTGTAGTGATTCAGAGCCACTCATGAGAAAGTGATAAACAAAGCCGCGCATTGATGTTATTTCTCTCTCCTCAAGGTCAGCAAGAGGGGAATTTGAAATGCCATAAGATAAGGACTCTGTGCTGGAAAGCATAACGAGGCAGCGAACGTGTGCGGGAGAGACGAGTGAGCTTGCACGAGTGGGGTGAATAGCAGGCAGTAACGGCGTATCGGGTTGTAGGAGGGAAACGCAGGAACCGGCATGATTAGAGGTATTGTTAAAAGTCAACAAGACATCATGCTGACACTCACTATTAAGCTTGAGCACGCGATTTATAAAATGCTAAACGAGAACATGTTCTCCTGAAACAATCTTTTCATTCCGCTAAAGGAATACTTCTGTAGAGCGACGTGCGTTTTAATCGTCCGCTGTGTCAAAACGATACGCGGCCGTTTCGACGGTTGACGTCGTCGCGAGGGCCGTGGTGTCGGTTATAGAAGGGTCTGTTTGTTTCAAATGTTATTCACTGGTTTGAAAATATACAGTAAGTGATGTTATTACATCTCCTCGCATGTTCGTTCCTTTCTGTCGATCAGAGCGTGTCCTGGCGTCCTCTGGAGATCTGACAAAAGGCCCGATCTTGCATACCGAGGATCGCCAGAGAACGCAAGACGGAATCTCGGCTTCGAAAGACTCGGGCCATGCTGTCAAGGCAAGTCCACTGTGGGAATTAGTCTGAAAAGTTTTCTTTCCCGGATTGGATTCTTCGTCCGCCGACCTTCTTGATGTCGTCACGCTCTGCAGTTTGACGAATTCCACCTCATTGGATAAAACGTTCTGCATTCGACGTCGTTTCACCTGAAGAAAAATGTTCTTTCAAGTCTGTTTAATTTGATGATTTGAAGAAAATATGATTTTACGGCGTGCCAGCGTGGTTTTGAGACTTGAATGAAGATTTCAGCAGTATATACACATATATCTATGTGTATATATATATACACACACAAAGCGTGACTTTCTTTCAGTTTTCTCAGCTGGATTGCTGAGGTTTGCGTTGTTATCAAGGACACAATCATGGTGATGTCGCAGGGTACCTACACGTTCCTGGCGTGCTTTGCCGGATTCTGGCTGATTTGGGCGCTTATTGTCATGGTTTGCTGCTTCTGCAGCTTTGTGCAGCGTAAACTGAAGCGACGGCGTGAGGAAAGGCTGAGGGAGCAGTGTCTGAGGGCCTTGGAGATGGAGCCTTTGGAGTGTACAGGGGTGGGATACCCACCGAGAGAACCTCCTCAGTTCTGCCCACCAAATCAAATGATGTCTCCGCAGCTGCCAGTCGCTCTCACGATTCCTCAAGGCAACTGGACACCACCACCAGGTAGGCGGCTCTTTGTTTATGATTCTAATGCTTTACAGTCATTTTTTTTTAAAACATCAATAAGACATGTATCTGGATGAATCAAATTTTTGCACAAAATCAGATAATGGGTTGTTGACCAGACTCTGACTTTGTCCAAGCAGAACAAAATATTAACATCGTGGTTATTTTCAACGATGGAACACTTGGCCTGCAAAATGATTTGAACTCGAGCACAAAGAATTAAAGAAAGAACATGTAGGACGATTTGGAAGAGCAGTCGAAACACTCATTCAGTGGAAACGTGACAGGAACGGTGTCACGACAACGCTGACATCGCGTCAGCGAAAGAAATTTCAAGAAAATCTGATCCTCGGTCCACTTTCAGAATATTCATCTTGTGCAATGTAAAGTCCAACACTAAGCTCTGTTATTAAACCTTTGGCTCTCAAACTACTAAATAAACCCAGGCTGTTTTTGCTCATGTGGGCAGTGCAGCAGAAAATGTCTGCACCTCGCACCAGGCATGCCGACGTAGCCAAATTGTTTCATGCAAAACATGGTAACAGAGAGCTGTGTGGGCGGCGAGTGGGCAGAAGAGTACATCGGTGAGCTAGCAGCAGAGAGACAGAGAGAGAGAGGAAGAGAGAGAGAGACATGGGCTAATCATGCACTCCTGCAGCCAGGCAGGCGGCCAGATACAGAGGATCCCTGGCCCGGGCCGAAGAATGTCCCTTTTAAAGAAGGTCCAGACACTCACAGGACTGATGGCCACACATTAAGACAGGAACTGAATAAGAGGTCAGCACCGAAAACAACATAAATCAAGCAGAATTCAGCTTTATACAATGACGACGTGAAGGTTGCACAATAGCTTGATGGTCCAGCCCCTGCAGTTTCAGTGAGAACTAGCAAAACACACTGTTTTATTTGTTCTACAGGAGAAACTCGGTTAAGGCTGAATCACCAGACCATTTAATAATCATTAAGTAGTTTTAGTAGCACTGCGTAACATTATGCTATGTTTAAAAAGGCTTTAAAACTATATTTAAAACTATGCCTGAAGCAAAGTACTGTTCCAGGTATCCCATGGCTACATAGGATATATACACACACAGGGTCCTATCAACAAATGGTCCTATCAACAAATGGTGTCCTTCATACAGCTTAAAATGTTTTATTTTTTTTGAAATTTGGAGAGCTTAGCGATTAGGTTCTCACCCAAAAGTTATCCCTGGTGCTGCCTTTATAGCGATCATGAATTGAGCCATTGTTGATATAGACTCACTGTCCACAATACCTCTTCATGCAATTATCCAACGTTCACAGACACCAGAATTGGGGGAAAAATGTGATCTTGGTGACTCGGACCATGATGACATGGTTGTTGGTGCCAGATGGGATGCTGATCTCCTGGGATTGTCACTTGCAACAGTCTCTAGAGTTTATACAGGATGGTAAAAAAAAAATGAGAGAGGAGAACGAACGGACTGGTTCGAGCCGCTCTGTACAACCATGGTGGGCAGAAAAGCATCTCTAAATGGTAAATGGCGCACTTATATAACGCTTTTATCCAAAGCGCTTTACACTGTGTCTCATTCACACACACTCACTCACACACTCTCACACACACACACACACACACACACCAATGGTAGCAGAGCTGCCATGCAAGGCGCTAACTTGCCATCGGGAGCACCTTGGGGTTCAGTGTCTTGCCCAAGGACACTTCGGCATGTGGAGTCATCCGGGCCGGGAATCGAACCGCCAACCCTACAATTAGTGGACAACCCGCTCTACCACCTGTGCCACGTCATTAGACCACGCCAGGTCCCACACCTGTCAGCCAAGAACAGGAATCTGTTCTACATTGGGCACAAGGTTGTTGTGCATTCTGAGATGCTTTACTGCTCACCACTCGTCTAGAGTTGTATTGAGTTTACACCATTAGGTGAAAATCTCAGAAGATCAGCAGTTTCTGAAATATTCAAACATTTGGCACCAGCAACCATGCCACAGTCAAAGTCACTGAGATCACTGAGATCCCCTCCCCACACCCACTGCCTCCCATCCTGATGTTTGATGTGAACATTACCTGAAGCTCTGGATCTGCATCCGCATGAATGACCAGGTGTACACCTATTAAAGTGGCCAGTGGTTATGGGATGTAAAACAACATTCTTACAGGACTCAAATCTGATTTCGATGATTTAAGCCAGTAACTGTGGTTTTGTGTTTCCATGACTACTTCCAGAGACTCTGAAGCGAGTAGGTGCATTTCGTTACACAGCAGCCTACTCATTCAAAATTTCATCTCGGAGCTTTATGAAGGCCAGATGGTCTGTGGTATTCAGACCGCCGCGTAAGCAGACGCTTGTGATTTGAGCACATCTGAATTCAACCTGCACGGTATGGTTGCGTAGGTAGTGTTTGGAACATTCAGAGTCTCTGGGAACCATTTGCAAACACGGAGGAGATAGCAGTTAGGTTTTCCAAGGAGATCTGACATGTATCCCATCTGCCTTGTTTATTATAGACCTTATGTAGGATCGTCCAGTCCTAAGTCGGAAAGTATTCACGATAACACTGCAGTACACAAAGTGCTAGCATGTAAGATTCAAATGGTGCAATTTCAATTAGCCTTCAGAAGCCTGTATCTTTTATCTCTAGCCTCAATAATGGGTTCATTCCTATACAGGGGGTAAATTTCTCTCAGCTTTCATCTGGTGGACTGAAGTGTAACCGTGCAAGGACAGATAAAAGCTCTATAGAGCGCTCTCATCATTTTATACCGCAGCAATATTTAATTCTCGAAGCTGATTGGTCAGACGGTATTGATTAATTTTCTTTATCCTACAGCAAATCATCTTCTTTTTTTAAATTATTATTTTTATAACAGCACAGCAGTGATGGCTGTGACATAAATGACAGGTTTCTATAGTAATAGCTCATTCACAGATACGGTGCCGTGAAATAGTATTCGCTCTGGTTTAGTGTGTATCTCGTACTGAAATGTTTCAGAAATGAAAACTAAATCTAAATAAACACAAAATACAATTTTAAAATGATAGTTATATATTGAAGCAAAAAAAAAGAAGTTATCTAATACAAACTGTGTGAAAATGTATTCGCCCCCGTAATTACTAATGTCCCAAATCTATGAAAGTGCATTGATAATGGGGTTCAGCTGTACTACATTTATTCATTTAGCAGACGCTTTTATCCAAAGCGACTTACAAATGAGACACACTCACACACCAATGGTAGCAGAGCTGCATGCAAGGTGCTAGCTTGCCATCGGGGGCAACTTAGGGTTCAGTGTCTTGCCCAAGGACACTTCGGCATGGGATCACCCGGGCCGGGATTCGAACCACCAACCCTACAATTAGTGGACAACCCGCTCTACCGACTGAGCCACAGCCGCCCACACACAGCTGTACTAGACGCAACCGGACCTGATTACGGCAAACCCTGTTCAATCAAATCAGCACTTAAATAGAACTTTTTCAACAGCATGAAGTCGGTTAAAAGGTCTCACTCAGTAACACACTATGCTACAGTTGAAAGAAATTCCAGACATGATGAGGAAGAAGGTGATTGAAATACATCAGTCTGGGAAGGGTTACAAAACTATTTCAAAGGCTTCGGGACTCCAAACAACCACAGAGAGAGCCGTTATCTGCAAATGGAAAAACTCGGCACTTAAGTGACCCTTCCGAGATGTTGCCGTCCTTTCATAATTCCTCCGAGAGCACAGCGAGGACTCTTCTAGGAAGTCACAAAAGAACCAAGGACAACATCAAAGGACCTCTCGAGTGTCAGTAAAGGTCACTGTTCATGACTCCACTTTCAGAAAGACTATCTTTAACCCTGACATGTCCAGTGTCCACACTCCCAGACCATTCATGTATACATTGTAAATTACTCCATTAAGAGTTCCTTTTTTCAATCCAACATGGCCGACGGTGGCAAACGTACAGTAGCTCAGTTTCTGGCATTTTTCGTTTTTTTTTAAAAAAAAAAAAAGTCTAAAACGTTATACTGTACCAAGCTTTTGCTTTTTAAATGATATATAATTATGTATAGCTGGCACCCTGTCCAGGGTGTACCCCGCCTTGTGCCCGATGCTCCCTGGGATAGACTCCAGGTTCCCCCGTGACCCTGAAAAGGAGTAAGCGGTTGAAGATGGATGGATAATTATGTATAGTTCATTTATTAACGCATTGAGATAAGTGCTTAATTAATTGTATTAGTTGAATGCAGTGTATATATAAGTATACATTTATCATTTTGGACATCAAAGATTTAAAAAATATTCTTTAATATTTGAAATCTTATTTGTTGCAAGTATTTTTCAGCAGTAATATCTATATTTTTACTCCGTTTTGCTTTTACTTACACATGCTGAGCAGTTATTTTTAATGTAGATGATTAAAAAAAAAAAATGTGCATCATGAAGCCATCCAAAAATCATTTACTTTATAGTAAAAAAAAAAAAATCATTCTGATTTGACCGTGTTCCTGAAAGACATTGTGGTGACCTGCTGTTACATACAGAACGCTAATTTCTGTGTTAAACACATCACTAATGTACCTGTTAACAACACATAGTGTTTGAAAATCTATATTTTTACTTATATATATTTTATATATCTATATTTTACTTATATATGGGCGGCTGTGGCTCAGTCGGTAGAGCGGGTTGTCCACTAATCCACTAATCGTGGGGTTGGTGG
>JAFFST010019983.1:27541-39063 GCA_022414735.1 Noturus placidus | reverse complement strand
GTTATATTGTGTTGATGCTGTCGTATTGCTTTTGATGCTCTAGCGTTGGTATTTATGCTGTTATATTGTGTTGATGCTGTCGTATTGCTTTTGATGCTCTAGCGTTGGTATTTATGCTGTTATATTGTGTTGATGCTGTCGTATTGCTTTTGATGCTCTAGCGTTGGTATTTATGCTGTTATATTGCTTTTGATGCTCTAGCGTTGGTATTTATGCTGTTGTATTGTGTTGATGCTGTCGTATTGCTTTTGATGCTCTAGCGTTGGTATTTATGCTGTTGTATTGGTGTTGATGCTGTCGTAGTGCTTTTGATGCTCTAGCGTTGGTATTTATGCTGTTGTATTGTGTTGTTGCTGTCGTATTGCTTTTGATGCTCTAGCGTTGGTATTTATGCTGTTATATTGGTGCTGATGCTGTCGTATTGCTTTTGATGCTCTAGCGTTGGTATTTATGCTGTTGTATGGTGCTGATGCTGTCGTAGTGCTTTTGATGCTCTAGCGTTGGTATTTATGCTGTTGTATTGTGTTGATGCTGTCGTATTGCTTTTGATGCTCTAGCGTTGGTATTTATGCTGTTATATTGGTGCTGATGCTGTCGTATTGCTTTTGATGCTGTTATATTGGTGTTGATGCTCTAGTATTGGTGTTCATGTCGTGACTTTTATCGGGCTGTTTCCAGGTAAGAAAGGCAGTGCCACAGAGAAGCCGCTGCCTCCTCCTGAGAAACCGGAGCCTATGTTGCGAGGGGCGATGGTAGTTGGAGCTCTGTCAATGGCAGCAGCCAAATCTGCAGCGTGCCTCGCAGCCATACCCCTCTATAAACACATCCTCACTCTCAGAGACCCACAGGTTAGAGACGCGCGCACACACACATAAAAATTACTAGCACCCTTTATGAGCATGTTGAAAAAAGTATATCTAACGAATAACATGCAATGAGTGACATCACCAATTCGAGAGCATCATCACCAATGTGAGAGAAATTGCACCAATTAAAATAACACCAATGCGTTAATGAATTATAGGGGGGAAGTTTTGAAAGGCAACATCACAAGGCAGCTTTAAACTAGTCATTTATATCAAACAGAAGAAGAGAAGACAGAAGGGGATGGTGATTGGAAAATATAGGAAAAGCTCTTGGTGCTGGACTAGATGTGGGATTAGTTAACATATAAAAATACCAATAGTGTACTGCTCATCATTTCCCCCCTCTTACTTGACATATTCCTACCTCCTTCCCGGTCCCTGTCTCTCTCATTCTCTCTACTCTTTCCACATCTCTGCTGTGATTGTATTTTCTTCTTTTTTCTACTGATCTTTCTCAGGCCCTAAGAGTGTACATGCCCATACCGCTGGTATCAGTCTTAAGCTGTGGAAAAGCATCAGCAGGAAAGCTCAACCTGCTAGAGGAGGTCATCCTGCTGCCCACTGTACCAAACAGAACCAGAGAGGCACGTACACACACACGGATGAATAATGTACACACTTCCGTTAGTATAATTTTTATTAGTTCATTTTTATTTGCTATTAAGTTTGCATTACTTTTTTAAGTGTTACTTTATTTAGCTTTTATATATTTAATTTTGATTAAAATTGTTCTTTTCCTTCTCTTGTGCCCTTGTGTCTCATTGATTTCGACTCTGTAGTGCGTTACACTGTTACCCTAACCCAAAGCACTGCAATCCAGAGAAATAAAGTGACCCATCACAGCCAATCAGATACCTCTACATTCGTAATAATAATAATAATAATAATAATAATAATAATAATATTTGAATATAGGAAGATTCATGGCTGTTGGACAGCACTTTCCTTCATTTTATATTGACAATGTTTGATTTGACTTTTAACCCTGCATGCACTCAGATATACTCAAGGGATTGAATATCCCAGTGGATCTTTAAATGCTGTATAGCTTACTGTTGTATTTATTTAAATGTGTTCAGATCATTGACATGTGCCGTGACGTTCAGAGAGAGATAAGGAGAATAGCCGTTACTACAGCGGGGAAATCAGGGGTGAGTTTTCAGTTTTTAAACCTGGATCATCATACCATGTGTAAATGAATTGAGTACCAATGGATTACAGTGTAATATCATAATAATTAGTCTCTCTCTCTCTCTCGCAGCCTGCATTAGAGGGTGTTTCAGAAGGTGGCGCTATTCAGCTTGGGCTCGAACACGCCGAACAAGCTCTTGATTTGATGATGGAGGCGTGCTCAAACCTGGGCCTGCTGATGGGCACAGAGTTCCGGCTGGTGATAAACTGCGCTGCTCATCGACTCGCCGACTATGTAAGTAGAAGCAGGGTCAAAGGTCAACCTCAAGAGAAAAAGAGAGACATGAGTTGATGAGAAGTAAAACTAAAATGCAGACCAGTTGCCAAGACTCTCAATCACTGCGTAAACGTCTGCAGGTTTTCAGTCATTATTACAGAGTAATGCATTTGTGATGAAGCTCTGCTGTGAAAGGTCAACGTAATTCAACTGCACCACTAATCGAATCACACCCTTTCTCCTCAAGACCTTGATTAAAATGATTGGCACCAACGACACTAGTATATAAAATGCAGTGTGTGATATTTTGAGCGTAAACATCTGGCAAAGATGCATAGCTTTATTTGAACACAATAGTGTTCCAAACATTCTCAAACCTGATTGGTCAGAAGGTGCTAATCTGAGCTCTCTATGATCATTGGATTGGGCCCCTGATTAGCGCAATAAACATTCAAAGCATAGTGTGTAAGTGAATTTATACTAAGGATCCTTCGTGTTTTCCAGCTCTAAGCAGTTTAATTGAGTCTGTTTGTTGAAATTAGTTTTTTTGGTTTGTTTACCATAGTCCAGAGGAAAGTACGAGGTAATGGCGGGGACTATGAAGACTCCGGATGAGCTGGTGGACATGTTTGTGGGATTGATTAATAAATATCCAGCCATTGTGGCCCTTATCGACCCCTTCAGGAAAGAGGTAAGATTCACGTTCACTCTCAGAATACTCCATACACACAGGCATCAGGTTTCTCAAATTCCTTGTAGCAAGGATATCACAGTAAGCTTCTAGAACGAATAGATGTAATACAGCGCAGTCCACTTTGGCAACCCATGATTAGAGTCTGCCAGCTCGTCTTGCTCTGTACAGAAAAGAAAAGAAAAGAAAAGAAGGTAACCTTCTTAGAGAGAGCTTTTCTCTACGGGAAATAAACTCTGGAAGCCTG
Organism: Noturus placidus; assembly: GCA_022414735.1. Lineage (NCBI taxonomy): Eukaryota > Metazoa > Chordata > Actinopteri > Siluriformes > Ictaluridae > Noturus > Noturus placidus. The sequence goes on along the minus strand of JAFFST010019983.1, from coordinate 35,851 downwards.
TGGTTTCAGTCAGACTGATGATTGTTCTCTTTTCCGATTAACAAAATCTGGCAACCCTTCTCTTCTCTCTTTGTACAGGATGTGGAACAGTGGCAGCAGCTGAACTCTCTTATTGGACAGTCTTGTTGCATAATTGCAGATGCAGCATACAGGCCCTGCCCTCGCTGGAAGGAGGCAAAGCCCCTCCCCCCAGGGGTCACATGGATCACTCTTAGGCACCGAAGTGACATGACCCTCACTGACCTCCTCCATGCCGTCACAGAGCAAACAGGTAGACGTCAGATCCTCAGTATGCTCACAGTCTGATGAATTAAACAGATTTATTTAATTCATAGCACTTTTTACGTTCTCCATGCATCTGCATGTTTATTCATTTATTTAAAAACAACAACAAAAAAAAACACTTTTCTCTGATCATGTAGAAAAGCTACGAACTGTGTGCATTACGATGCAGCAAAAAAGTTGCCCGAGCGACAAGTTGTTAATTTTTTACGTGGGCGCAAGTGAGGACAAAGAAAGACTATGTTTATCAGCACAAATGTGTGATGGTGCACGATGAATTTATATCGCGACTGGTCAAGGTCGCAGAGGTTAGTAAGATTTTCTTTACATTTTGAAAAATAAAACGAACTAAATTCATTAGAAAACATCACAAGCAGATACATGAGTGGAAGTCGGGAGCGTTGGTATAGGTATTGCATTGAAAAGGAAATAACATGGGATCTAGGCATCTGTACTGTGAATGAATACCGTACATGTCATATGATATGCATCATAGGGATGATCAAAACAGATTTGACTGCTTGTTTAAATGAAAAGAGTGACTGAAAGCTACACACACACATGGATGTACACACATACATACTCAACAACAACTAAACAGCCCACACGTATTGAGCTAAACACATATGACTTGCATATCCTCAGCATAAAGAACTCTCACGGCCACTGTACTGGGGCAGACAGTGAGAGAAAGAGACACTGAAAGAAAGAGAAGACACTTTAATAGACATTAGCTCATTGAAAAGCATATGAAGGACATCAGAGAGAGAGAAAGAGAGAGAGAGTGCTGTTGAGTGCATTATGCAAACAGAGACCTTCATATTAATGTGTCACACAAAGGAAACGCACGTGCATTTGGCTACAGCTATAATATACTTATTGTACAAAATAAACTCGGTACCCCAATGAGGGAGAAACAGACCAGGGTTCAATTCAATCTGGATGAACAGTCAGTCGATGTGATGGATGCAGAAAAAATGGGCAAGCGTAAGGATCTGAGCGACTTTGACAAGGGCCAAATTGTGATGGCTAGACAGCTGGGTCAGAGCATCTCCAAAACGGGAGGTCTTGTAGGGTGTTCCCGTTATACAGTGGTTAGTAACTACTAAAAGGGGTCCAAGGAAGGACAACTGGTGAAATGGCAACTGGGTCAAGGGCGCCAAAGGCTCCCACAGTGCATTGCAGCTTCCTGCGTATAGGGATATGTAGCCGCAGACCAGCCAGAGTATTCATGCTGACCTGTCTACCACTGATAGCACCTACAATAGGCACGTAAGCATCAGAACTGGACCATGGAGCAATGGAAGAATTTGGCCTGATCTGATGAATCATCTTTTCTTTCACATGTGGACGGCCGGGTGCGGGTGTGTCACTTACCTGGTGAAGAGATGGCACCAGAATGCACCATGGGAAGAAGGCAAGAGGAAGGAGGCAGTGTGATGCTCCGGGCAATGGTCTTCTGGGAAACCTTGGGTCCTCGTTTTCCTGTGGATTTTACTTTGATGTTACATACCTAAACAGTGTTGCAGACCAAGTACACCCTTTGATGGCAACGGTGTTCCCTAATAGCAGTGGTCTCTTTCAGCAGGACAATGCACCCTGCCACACTGCAAACATTTTTCTGGGAGTATGAGGAACATGAGAAAGAGTTCAAGGTGTTGACTCGGCCTCCAAATTTCCCAGATCTCAATCCGATCGAGCGTGTGTAGGATTATGCTCGACAAACAATTCCGATCCACGGAGGCCTCACCTCCCAACTTAACAGGACTTAAATGACCTGCTGCTGCCAGCACCCCTTCTACTACAGCACACCTTCAGAGGTCATGTGGAGTCCATGCCTTGATGGGTCAGAGTTGTTTTAATGGCACAACGGGGACCTACACAATATTTAGGCAGGCGGTTTTAATGTTATGGCTGATCGGTGTATAATACTGTGCGTGTTTGCAGAAGGCGAGACCATTCTAGAAGTGAGCAGTGAGGAGGTTGGTGACGACTCCATGATAGATGTGGTGAGACATTATCTCTTGTGGATTTACATAAAAATCGATATGCTTTTTGCACAAAGAATTTTTAATGCATTCAGGGTTTTATCCGTATTTGCATTGCTTATAAGTAACTTTACAACTCTGTGTGTGTAGGCTGTAGGCATGGGTGTATCATTCATTAAGCTGGGAGGGCCGACTGGAGGGTGGAGGATGAACAAGTACAACCGTTTGCACAGGATAGAACAGGAGCTGGAAGAACAGGGCATTCTGGGTAAGAAAAATCTAGCCACCCTACCCTATAGCCCAGACATGAAGAATGAGAGAGATTGTTGTCACATGCGGAGAGTAATCAGTAGTTTTATCAGATATTCCTGCAACTCCTTTTACATTGCCATAGGTCTCTCGGCAGCCTCCCGGGTAAGTTTTTGTCCTGTCCTTTTGAACATTTTGGAGGGACGTCCTGTTCTTGATGATGTCGCTGTGGCGCTCCATTTTCTCCCCTTGTTGACTATGGCCTTTATGGTGTTCCATGATACATCTAAATGTTTTGGATATTGTTTTATACCCCTCTCCTGATGGATTTCTTTTGACAGTCAGACCCTGTACAGGTTTCGTCAGCTCTTTGTCTTCATCAGAAAATCCCACCGAAACAGCTGGTCTTTATTTGGGGTTAATCAGAATAATTTCATTGATGAGAGCTGTATGATAATTTCATTCTGAACACTGCCACATCCTCAATTATAAAATGATGTGGACACGTATGCAACCAGGTTAACCTTTTAGAATTTTTCCTATTTTCACTTCATTTTTATACGCTGCAATTTCACATCGAGTGTGGAAAAGGCTCTGACATGATTTATCTTGATTTAATTTTGCTTACATCAGAAAAACCTGCCATTTGAACAGGAGAGTGTAGACTTTTTTTTTTGTTTTTTAAATATCCATTGCACATGAGTGAATGAATTAAATGATGGAGAACTGAAGGGATGTGTTTGTGTTTTTATTTAGCAGGTATGCGGGAGGTGAAGCTGCCTGAGGTGAAGCTGCCTGAAAGCATGTCTGAGGAAGAAGTAACACAGATGGAAGAGGCAACCTGATAACATACACCACGTTCCAACGTCACCAACATGCTTTAACAAATAACAAAGGATGTTTCTCTTTCCTGGATGGTTTGTGTATTGCATTTATAATTATCTGGTTTGATATATAGTTTGAAATAAAAGATGTTTGTATTAAAATGAATTACAATTTACCTTGTAAACATGTAAAAAAAAAAAAAAAAAAAAAAAAGTTTTTTTACAAAATTGTCTCAAAAACCTAATTCGCTAATTCTGTCATTTTAGCATCACATACATGACATTCAAGCTATTGAACATTTACACACAAGTTATTCACAGTAATATTACCAGCTATATAATATACTGACCCCACTGTATTCACGATGTTAAACGTGCATTTTAAACTTGTTTTGTAATCTAAGAAGTTCTTAGTTATAAAAAAAATATATATATCCTGCTTAATTTAAACACAAGTATAAGCGGATTACTGACACACATGGCATCGGTGACAAAAGCTTTGATTAACAATGAATTATCTTTAATACTAAATAGAATGTACTTATCGTCTTTTTTTTACAACGATTCGAGTAGTTGAGCAAAGTGCAGCTTTGTGTCTGTTTTATAATCCAGTCTGCTTCATCAGTAATCTCATCTTCCCCAATGTCCTACAAGAAGAAAAGCGAGAGAGAGAGAGAGAGAGAGACAGAGCTATTATGCATCAACTCAATGACATTTTCATTTCATTCATGGCACTAATTTAGTTCAAGATGTTTCTCAGCGAAATCTCAGTCAAGGTCAAAATTATCACCGAAAAAGAATTCCAGATGTGCAAAATGTTTTCACTTATGATGATCAGTTTAAGGACAGTTGATGAAATCTGTGTATAATGTGTGAATAAACGGTCTTTGGATGAATAAACGTCTTTGGAGGAGACACGCATGATGAAAAATCGTTTAAAAGCTGTTCTTATACACTCATTCGACATTTTGTGCAATAAAATAAAACACAATGCTGGTTATTTATACGTTTCAAGGTTTCGTGGTGTCTGTGTGACATCAGGCTGAAACTGAGAGCAACCCTTACAGAGCTTAATGTAACGTAAATATTTCATATATTATGTAATATATAATACATTCATATGTAAATATTTAATATATTGCACGTAGACATCCATTATCAGGGAGTTTGGAATAAGCAGGTTTCTCTGTACAGGAAAACGTATTGTAATTTGTCTGGTAATTATTCATATGATTCAGACATTGTAAATAATGTTTAGGCTGATAAAACACTGAAAGCATACATGAGACAGAGACTCACCGAGTTAACCCCTTCCTACACGAAACCCACCGGGTTAACCCCTTCCCACACGAGACCCACCGGGTTAACCCTTTCCCACACGAGACCCACCAGGTTAACCCTTTCCCACACGAGACCGAGACTCACCGAGTTAACCCTTTCCCACACGAGACCGAGACTCACCGAGTTAACCCTTTCCCACACGAGACAGAGACTCACCGAGTTAACCCTTTCCCACACGAGACCGAGACTCACCGAGTTAACCCTTTCCCACACGAGACCGAGACTCACCGAGTTAACCCTTTCCCACACGAGACTGAGACTCACTGAGTTAACCCTTTCATACACAACAATGGACAGTCCATTTAAAGCATTTTTAAATTAACATTTAAGATGTAACTCGCCTACAAATGACTGGAGAATGTTACTGTAATTTAAGAAATCATTTTCCTGATTTCTATTCATCTCTAGACTATTTGCTCAACACAGCGTGTTTTAAAACTATGCAACATCCCAATAAAAAAATAAAAATAAAAAACTGACAGACGCCAATGAACAGGTTACCTTTGTTAAAACCAAATTGTTACTTTAAATATATTTTTCTAATTAAATATTAATATTTGCCTCGGACATCAGCTGCATCATGTATCTATTTTTTTTTTGTCAACATTATTAAATATTTTAAACCTGTAACAATTTTTCCTGTCTAAACACATTGGAAGATTATTTATGTATTCAATTCAATTCAATTTTATTTGTATAGCGCTTTTTACAACAGACATTGTCTCAAAGCAGCTTTACAGGAATATAAACACAGTATACACACAGTAAAAGTGATAAATTATCCCAAACTGAGCAAGACACTGAGTGGAGACAATGGCAAGGAAAAACTCCCTAAGATGTTTAAGAGGAAGAAACCTTGAGAGGAACCAGACTCAGAAGGGAACCCATCCTCATCTGGGTAACAACAGACATTCTTAAAAGAGACAATTATTGGTTTAAATGTAATCTGTTTGGCTTTGAAAAGCCTTAGTCCCAGCAGTCTGGATTTGGAGTAGATGAGGGCTCCATCCAGAAGTAGGACCTCGGAGACCGATCATGCAGGTCCGGAGAGCAGAAGGACCAGGATCTCAGAAATTGGAGGATACGGGTATTTATCCCGCTACCTCTCGCATGCGAAGTGAGTACTCTACCATCTGACCTAATCCCCCTAGTATATATTACTAATATGCAATTAGATTCGAGTAAAGCACAAAGTGAGCTGCAATTAAACACAAGCACTGAAGTAAGCACCAGAACACAAAACACCTAGTTATAAATGAAAATCATTCAACTAGGCTTCTTAAAATATACTACTAATACAGAGAAATAACAATAAGAGCAGACCATAGTTATGAGAAACGCTGACTATATGACACATTTAAAGTTAACAGTATGGCCAAAAATAAGACATAAATCAGTGGGAAAGCTCTGTATGTCCCTGTGCTCTCAAAACAGATAAGACATTTTAATCCAGGAATAAAAAAATAAAAAACCACCATTCATACAGGACTTACAAAATTGTTGCAACAATCTGTTGCTTATCCTCTTAATATATTTCACCTTTTTTTGCCCACTTGTAGCTTCTTATTTTTTAAATATTCTTACCTTTGAAAAGAAAACATAGGTCAAAATGGTGTGTATTTGTTGCTACCTGAAATATTTTCATTACGAGCTAAGATTTCTTAAAGATGACCAATCTGAAATTTAATCCCTTTAGACTTTAATGCTACGTCTCTTTCATTTTAGTTTAGGCAAAAAGCTGTGAATCTTTTTAGTTTGTCAATCACACATGGAATTGTGTACTGGCTACACACTTCCACTTCCGAATCCTTTCTGCCCCGACCCCCCTCCAAACACACGTCTGTCTGTCTCTGAATGGAGACATTATTTAGGCGGCTCAAAAAGGGCAGCTACAGTTCATTGCAGCAGGACCTATTTGTGGCTGATGGTATGTGACTGTCTCTGTACGTATGTGTGAATGAAGTAGAAAAGAAAAATCACACAGTTGTGTTGAAACATTACAGAACACTTTCAGACACCAAGCAGAGCTGCACATCTTTTCAGTAGGCGTTTGGATCGATTCTGCTTCGAGGTTTATGAATGAAATGTGCTACATATAAACAAAGATGTTAATAAGAAAGTCGTTTGCTGAGTTGTTTAGTGGGTGAATTGTTACTCTGCCTACAGATCAGAGGCTAAGAGTGTAGGTTGTCCAAACTTAGCTATGAAAAAGCTTAAATAGGGTAAGAGATGCAGAACAGCAAGAGAAAGAGAAAAAGAGAGAAAGAAAAAAAAGAGGACATAAATCCACTGGTAGCACGTCAGGAGTGCTCTGATTCCCTGGCAGGCAATCATTCTGTTTGGAATATAAACAAAAACGGCTAAATGAAGTGCTTCCGGAACACACACACACACACACACACACACACACACACACACACACACAGACACACACAGGGTACCTCCAATATAGAGATGTTGGAGTAGAAATGATTGCTTTGTATTGGCTGGCATTGGTAAAGCTACAAAAGCTGAGGGACTGACAAAAGCAGGACAGAAAGTTCTAAGAAATACTACACACAGCGACATGAACACTACCTGCAAATACAGAACATCTAAATACTACACACAGCCATAAACACTACCTGCAAATACCAAACACATAAATACTACACACAGCCATAAACACCAAACACAAATACTACACACAGCCATATACACTATCTGCAAACATCAAACACATAAATACTACACACAGCCATATACACTATCTGCAAACATCAAACACACAAATACTACACACATCCATATACACTATCTGCAAACATCAAACACACAAATACTACACACATCCATAAACACTACCTGCAAATACCAAACACAAATACTACACACAGCCATATACACTATCTGCAAATACCAAACACAAATACTACACACAGCCATATACACTACCTGCAAATACCAAACACATAAATACTACACACAGCCATAAAAACTACCTGCAAATACCAAACACATAAATACTACACACAGCCATAAACACTACCTGCAAATACCAAACACAAATACCACAGCCATAAACACTACCTGCAAACACCAAACACAAATACTACACACAGCCATATACACGATCTGCAAATACCAAACACAAATACTACACACAGCCATATACACTATCTGCAAATACCAAACACATAAATACTACACACAGCCATAAACACTACCTGCAAATACCAAACAAATACTACACACAGCCATATACACTATCTGCAAATACCAAACACATAAATACTACACACAGCCATATAAACTACCTGCAAATACCAAACACAAATACTACACACAGCCATATACACTATCTGCAAACATCAAACACATAAATACTACACACAGCCATATACACTATCTGCAAATACCAAACACAAATATTACACACAGCCATATACACTACCTGCAAATACCAAACACAAATACTACACACAGCCATATACACTATCTGCAAATACCAAACATACAGTGGTGTGAAAAAGTGTTTGCCACCTTCCTCATTTCCTGTTCCTTTGCATGTTTGTCACACTTAAGTGTTTCGGAACATCAAACCAATTTAAACAATAGTCAAGGACAACACAAGTAAACACAAAATG
>JAFFST010019983.1:0-20129 GCA_022414735.1 Noturus placidus | reverse complement strand
TCTATTTATGAACATTAGACATTTAGGTCAACATTGGATCATTCAGAGATCCTCACTGAACTTCCGGAAAGAGTTTGCTGCACTGAAAGTAAAGGGGCTGGATAATTTTGCTCACCCAATTTTTCAGTTTTTTATTTGTTGAAAAAGTTTGAAATATCCAATCAATTTCATTCCACTTCATGATTGTGTCCCACCTGTTGTTGATTCTTCACAAAAAATTACAGTTTTATATCTTTATGTTTGAGGCCTGAAATGTGGCAAAAGGTCGAACAGTTCAAGGGGGCCGAATACTTTCGCAAGAAACTGTATACACACACACACACACACACACACACACAGACACACACATACATATATATGTATGTGTGTGAGAGAGAGACTCACTGTTATCGTTTGCTGTCTCCAGCACTCCTCGCCGTTTCATTAGGACTTTCTGGAGCTCAGACTGTGGTTCTGGAGAGGACGGTCTTGCAGGAGGGGAGGGGCAGGGGGAGGGGCGTTTCACAGAGGTCTGCATAGTTTACACACAGGGAAAGTCATGTCAGGCTCCACTCACAAAATAGCCCTCTCATTCAGACATGAATTATTAAAAATCTTTCTACCTATTTCGTTGTTTTAGGTTAAGGTAAGGTTATGTGAGGAGTGCTTGAGTTCTCATTAGCATAAACTCCACATATTTCGCGCTCATTAAAATTCCAGCAAATTGAGTTGCGCATAGCAAAGAGTGTGTCCTATCCATTATAGTGCATGAAGTCAAACTTCAGGGCATCACGCACACACTCCTCCACTCCTAGGGGCAATTTACTGTAGCGGATCCACATACTGGCATGTTTTCGGGAGTTGGGAGGAAACCCGGAGGAAACCCACACCAACATGAGGAAAACTAAGACAGTAACCTGAGCTCAGGATTACTTGACCCGAGTCATCATACCAACCGTTAGTGTTGAGAATTAAATTACTATTATAATTGCAGAAGACTATGTATTAGGGCATCACTATGACTTTACTATTTTATTCCGAGCTTTCTTGTTTTCTACTCACACACATACAAAACTACTCATCATAATCATATACATGATGAACATATGCAGTGAACAGAAAAATGGTAAATGGTGCACTTATATAGCGCTTTTATCCAAAGCGCTTTACACTGGTTCTCATTCACCCTTTCATACACCAATGGTAGCAGAGCTGCCATGCAAGGCGCTAGCTTGCCATCGGGAGCAAACATTGGCTTCAGTGCTTGCCCAAGAACACTTCGGTATGTGGAGTCACGTGGGCTGGGAATCGAACCGCCAACCCTACGGTTAGTGGATAACCCGCTCTACCAACTGCGCCACAACCGAAATGTTTACTTCTTCATAATGCAGGGATAATTTAACAAGCATACATTTTTCATATCAAACAAACCAAACAATGCATTTCAAACATATAGTTACCAAAATCCCTTTAAGTTCCTGAATGGCGGAGCCAGACGGTATTCGTTCTCTCTGTTTCAGAAAAGGGACAACAAACAAGCTGTATCAATAGCAATCAGTCAGAATACGAAACAATGATCTTCATGTATACCAACAGTGCTGCTGAATGATCCATTCTGATCCACTAGAAGGTGTTGGTTCGTTTTCTACAGCAGTTCTGACCATAGTGGCGGCTGTAACTCAAACCAGAGGTTTATTTAGATCAGTGCGTTTGTTCCGATACGTTATTGTTTCTATAGTAACAGGTCATTCAAACCAACTTGCATGGGTCATGCTCTAAATAATCAAAGCCTATTAAGAAGTAGATTAATTAAAAAGCACATCCAAGGAGTCTCCGGTGTCAGAGGTGCTAATGCGACTTTTAAAATGTCCACCTTAGTAAAGTCTTAAGGAGAAAAGACAAGCTTTGCAGTTTCTCAGTAACAAGCTGCACTTTCGTGTTTTAATAATATTAAGAGAAAGTTAGGGAATGACTGTTTATAGCTGTAAGAGATAAAAACTTGTTTTGTTGACTTATTAATAAATGAAAAAAAAAGTTTGTCATGTAAATCAGGGTGGAAACGGATGCGAGTGCAGTTGAAGCTTTTATTTGAGGTAGGCAGACAAATCCAAGCGATGAATAAAAGTTTGAGAATTCCAGCTTTTATTTCCTGGTATTTATATATAGATGTGTTACAACGACATAGAACATAGCACATTTTGTATCAGACCACCCAGCTTGTAGCAAAAATATTGGAATATGTGACTGACAGGTATTTCTTGTTACTCAGGTGTGTAGTGTTAGATCGATTCTTTAAACATTAAACAGCTCGGAACATCTACTCTTGGTTTTAGCCTTCAGTTTCACCGGTGAAAGCTGCATTTGTGAAAAAGGATAAACTAACATGGTCAGAGAGCTGTCATTATGAAGCTGAGGAAAGAGGGAAAAGGAGTCAGAGGCATTGCACCAACACTGGGCATAGCCAATACAACAATTTGGAATGTCTAGAAAAGGACCGAAACCACTGGTGTACTCAACAACAGACACCGGATGGGTCGGCCAAGGAAAACAACAGCAGCTGATGACAGAAACATAGCGAGAGCTGAGAAGAAAAGCCCAAGCTCCATACTCAGTGGAGGAATCATGAAGAACTCAATCATGCAGCAAGACAATGATCCAAAACACACTCCCAACTCAACAAAGTAGGAAAAAGTGGAAAGTTTTAGACTGCCCAAGTCAATCACCAGACCTTAACCCTATTGAGCAGCATTCCACCTCCAGAAGAGGAGACTGCAGGGAGAAACCCCCCCGGAAAACAAACAACAACTGAAAGAAGCTCTCTTAAAAGCCTGGATAAGAAACACAAAAGAAGAAACCAATAGTTTGGTGATGTCATTGAGTCGCAGGCTTGATGCAGTTATATACATTTACATTTATCAGATGCTTTTAAAGTTATTGCAAGCAACGAATATGCAACTAGATATTAAGTATTATTTACCTTAGTTTACTTAAAGAATCTGTTCCTAAACTTTTGCTCGCCTAAAAATGTAATGGTCTGATACGAAAGGTTCTATGTTTTCTGTTGTTTAACACATCTATATGTAAATTCCAGGGAATAAAAGCTGAAATCCTAAACTCTCGTGTCATATTTTCTTTTGATCTAAAACACAGTGTCTTTGCTTTATAGCACAAACAAATTAACTGGCCTCGCCGTTCCAATAGTTTCAGAGGGGACTATCTCTACATGGTGTCCAGTTAGGACATGTCATCGGATGTTTTAATAATAAAACAATTATTATTTTATGTATATATATATATATATATATATATATATATATATATATATACTGTATGTGTGTGTGTGTGTGTCATACCTGCTGTGGTGTGGCCTTGATGACGGTCTGGCCAACTGGCCGGAGCTGAATGCCTTTTTTAATTCTTTCCATCATCTCTGACACAGCCTGCTGTCTAACGTCCTTCTCTACCACACACACACATACGCAATGAAAAGTATTTGAATGCTAAATGCAATTAAAAGCAACAATTCCACACCCAAATAAATAGGATGTAGGATAGTAATCACTCTGCTACAAATATCCAACCGGACTGAAAATCCCAGAGGAATGAATTTACGGATGAAAAAAAAGAAAAAGTTTATTTAAAAATGATTCAACATCCAGTGAATACCAGTCTTGACTGCAGTGCGAACGAGCAGAAATTACGTTCTTCTATTAAAGCTTCATTCAGTGGTGAGGTTTAAAGAAAACGTCAGGAATTCCCAGCAAATCAAATCAGCCAGGAATGTAGCCTTGGTCATGTTTGCCCCCAACGCTCACATTCTATCCTGCAAATGCAGCCGCGCGACGTGCGCTGACTTCACAGGTCGAAATGTTTTGAACTTGGGCGAAAAACAAATGGGAAATTTATTAGCATTTTTTACATCTGTGAGCACATACTTCAGAGCTTAATGGCAGAACTGGGCGGTTTTATGTAAATGTCAAGGCCCAAAATTAGCTGATAAAATCGGGGGTAAAAGTGTCTGACCAAGGTCGTTTAAAATAGAAGTGAATTTTCGTAACGCAACTTCGAAAAGCAGAAGGTCAAACAAAAGTTAATATTTACATCACCTATAATGTATCCATCTATCCATCCATCTTCAACCGCTTACTCCTTTATCAGGGTCACGGGGAACCTGGAGCCTATCCCAGGGAGCATCAGGCACAAGGCGGGGTACACCCTGGACAGGGTGCCAGTCCATCGCAGGGCACAATCACATACACACTCACACACACATTCATACACTACGGACACTTTAGACACGCCAATCAGAACTATAATGTACATTAATTACTATTTCTGTGTCGGGGGTTTCCTCCGGGTACTCCGGTTTCCTCCCCCAGTCCAAAGACATGCACGGTAGGCTGATTGGTGTGTCTAAAGTGTCCGTAGGGTGTGTAAATGTGTATGTTATTGTGCCCTGCGATGGATTGGCACCCTGTCAAATGCTCCCCGGATAGCCTCCACGTTCCCCATGACCCTGAAGGAAGGATAAGTGGCATAGACGATAGATAGTTGGATTTCTTCAAAACCCACATGAAGTAACAAAGCGAATTTCCTTTTTTATGTTATGTCACTTCAATATTTTGTGTTTGGGAGGGAGGGGGTTGGGGGGCTTGATGTAGGGGCGTGATTCCAGTATCTCAAAAATCAAACTGCAAAGATTTCCAGCTGGATTACGCATAAGAAGACAGGGCTTTTTTCCCTCTTCTCTTTTTCTCCAGGCCCTGCTGACATTTAAAAAGCATTTAATAATAATTGAAATCTGTCATGTTCACATTGCTAATGGCTCTGTCATTTTCAGTGCACTTTCAGAAAATTGTTATTTTTGGAAGAGACCTAAAAAGTTGAAGTCACAATCCTCCTACATATTAGAGGTATGAAAGAGTGCTTTAAGATGAAAATTCGCTTCTTTCACACCACGCACACTTGCTGAACGCTGTATGTGACGGGTTAGAAAAATCGGTAGCGAGTCAGGTAAAACAAATAAGTTGGCACGCAAATTATTTCTCAGGAATTCTTTATAAAAGTTCCCAGTACAGAAATGTTTCACAAAAAGGAAAGGAAGTTCAGAAAGGTCGGCAAATAGAAACGAGAATCTTTGTAAGCTTTGCTTTTGGTTAACGATATGAAATTTATTTTTAAAGAAAAAGGCACGAGGATGTAATAAAATAAAGTGTGATTAGTGCCGAGATTGGAACAGGAAACTTGCTATGGATATATTTATTAATTTTTTTCCATATTCTTTTCATTTATATAATTTTTGTGCCTCAAATAAGTGGAAAAAAAAAACAACCTTAAAATATTTGGGTAGTTTTGTCACAGCTCTGTCCGACCCGAACTTCATCTCCCATGATCCCACACCTACACGCATGCGACCTCGCCTCGACCTCGCTTTTTGCTTTCTTTGACTATGATTTCTGCCTAGCCCCGTCTATGTTGTTTGTCTGATCAACTGAACTTGTGCCCGTTTCTCGACTACGCATTCTGTCTCGCCCTTTCTACATTGTTTTCTCAATCGCCTCACTTCGTTCGCGCTGCTCGTCTACGCTCACCTCGCGGCTACACTTCCGCCTCGCTGCCCACGTCTGCTTCCCCATCTCCCCCATACGTGACAAGTTTGGACAATTTTGCAATTTGTATTAAATTAATATAAAGGTACTGAAAACCACACTGAAGTTCTGTTATTTTAATGATGTAGAAAAGTGTGACGGAGTCCTGGGGGTAAAAGTGCTCAGGGTGTTCAAGTGTGTACTGTTCCTTCTGCCCATGGAATGCCAAACATTCAATAAAGGACAAAATGGCACACCACAGCAGAAGATGATGCAGCGATACACACTCTTACACGACACTCGCTTGTGTTCTTACCTGGATCTTTCGGCGTGGCGTCTTTCTCTACTAAAGGAATGTCACTATTGGCGCCTTTTTTCTTACGAAGCAATGACATGAGTGAGCTAGAAAAAGCGAGAGGGAAAGAAATGTTAACCAAATCCAAGCCATAAACCCAACAGCAACAGTACTGCAGAGCATCTGTTTACGCTGAATGAATGAAGCATTTATTATTATCACTCAAATTCGACTTAAATTTCCATCTTACTGAATTTTGGTAATTACTAATTGCCTTTAAGACGCATCCCAATCATTTTAGTCTTAATAAACAAACACGTTTAGCTTTGGCTAATTCAGATGATTCTCTTTTATACGGTTTCTTTGAATTAGTCTATTAGTCATCTTATACAGAATTCATCATTGCACTGTTCTGAATTAAGAAACATTATACTGTCCAATAAACCGCAAAATCCATTAGCTTTTAAAGTCTTTCAAGATCTTACTTGACAGTGTAGTTCCACAAAAATGCCATTAAATAACAGACAACACTTTCATACCTATAAAGAAACCCAGACTCTATGAACCTGCAAAGTAGAAACACCCCCAGCCCTAAACATCCTGCCTGTTCCCATGCTAAACTAGTACTGTACTGTCTTCATTTGCATACTGGTACATGATTGGTTCTTATATGTTATGACACAATAAAACTTTCCTTCCATGTATTCAGTCCAAACTTTCCAATTACTTCTCTAGAAAGATTTATTATTATTTTTTTACTTTAAAAAAGGCAACCAGAATTGTGCTGTTTCTTCCCATTACTTGTATCCATTTTTTACATTTTGCAACAACACAAGAGTTAACAAAGTTAATAAAATGTTTAATGTAATACAATAAAAACTCATCTTGGAGATGTAGGCTACATTCCATTCGGCTAGGCTACGAGTAACATGAACAGACCTGAATCGTCGAGTCCTCTTGCCTTGGTACGAGGCAAAAATCTCTCCATTTCTAACATCACATTGGCTGCCTCTAATCAGCATCTGTATATGCGTTTTTTTTTTTAAATACATCACAATACTGACGATATCTCTGAAAAGTGTATTACGGCATAATTTATCACAGTAGTGATATTATATCGTTGTATTGCCCAGCCCTGTTTTGAACAGCTATTTCAACGCACAGACAAACTTTTACCTGAGAGGGTTGTTTGAGACTGAAGGTGGAGGAGGGAGAGGGGGGGGAGGAGGAGGAGGAGGAGGAGGAGGAGGAGCTAGGGCAGGTACAGGATTTGACACCTGTTGTAGCTTTTTCTGCAGTTCCTCCACTACAACACACACACACACACACACACACACACATAATGATACATGTACCATAAAACAGGTACAGAGACACATGCAGTGAAAGCCACAATAGAATACAAACATATAACACACACAGATGAACACAATGCAACACATGATGACAAAAACACTCCCTGAGCAAGGAAGTGAGCGGCAGTATAAATGACATCATTCTCACAAATGGATGCAATTCATGTTATTCCAAGTGTTGAGTTATCCATCTAGATTATGTATGTAGCTTTTAGCTACTACAGTTACAGGCTCGCAGCTTATTTAATATCGATTTCTTTATTTTATAGAGTGATTGTTGCTAATAAACAAGCTAGCTACAATGCTTTTAAACGTTTTAAAACAATCCTTTTTTCTAGTTTTTATAATGTTATATTTGAATAACTCGGAGGGTAACCGATGTTTTTAGCAAATTGCAGTAATCTAACTTTGACTCTGTTTTATATTTCGGCACAGCACCCTGCTGTTGATTATTTTCCTATAACACCGCACCATGTCGTGTTTTATTGCTTACTTAATCACAGTATACAAAGCTCTGTGTGTGTGTGCGCGTGTGTGCGCGCGTGTGCGCGCGTGTTGAATGAAGCATGTTGTGGATCTGTTTAAAGTTGAGTGTTTGTGTCAAACGAGATGCGTGTCTGTTCAGTGCTGTTTGTACATTTGAGAATAAAATGATGTGTACATATGAGTTGTGTGTGTGTGTGTGTGTGTGTGTGTGTGTATACCAGTGAAGCGGAGGTCTTTGGCCTCGGTCTCAGCTCTGGAATATTTCTCCATACAATCTCTTCTCTCTTCCTCCAGCACCAAGGTCTTCCTCTCCAACGCAGCCAACTGCTTCTGCAACTTGGAGCCATGCTGTTCATCCTCCAAACGCTTCAGCTGAAGGCACACAACACACACACCAGTGGTTAGTTTTCTGTGTATGTGCTTGTGTGTGTATCTGCTTTAGGTTTTCCATTTGGTATAACTATAGGACACATGTATAAATGTATAAGTGTGTGTGTGTGTGTGTGTGTTTAGGAGTGTGCCTTAGCACTTGTAGCATCCACTGTTTTATTAGTCATTGTCAGACAGTGTTTGAGAATTAAAATATACCCCCCTCACCCACTCTCTTTGCCAGTATCAGTAAGAGGAGGATAAATATTTAAAATAAATTTTGTTAAAATTTTATTTTTATACCACGCCATGGTATCTTCTTTGGTATCGAGCATCGTGTATTTTTGGTGGTATCAGTACCGACTACTAGATTTTTGGTATCGTGACACCTTTTGTGTGTGTTTGTACCTGTTGTTGGTGCTCCAGCCGCTGTGTTTCCATGGTGTGTGTGAGTGCGCTGATCTCTTTGAGAGCATTATCCAGAGCTTCAGAAGGTGACACACTCCGCATCAGGGCCTGACTTTGTCTCTTCAGCTTCTTCTGCTCCACCAACATCTACACACAAACACATCCCGTGACACTTATACCAAGCAACCATGCTCAAATGCTCAATGCCAACGAGCGGAAATGACAGCTTAGACCCGTCTTATATTCAGGAGAACACTGTGCTGCTACGTGTGCTGATGCTACGCTAAATGTAAAAAAGTAAAAACACACCCAGCAAACTCCCCAGTGTCGAATGAACTCTTTCAGAGATATACATGGTCATATACAACACTGTAGGGTGTCAATGCCACACTGGGAATTTTGCTGCCTAACAATAATTGTATAATATTACTCTAAAAGAGGAACTCAAAATTTAGCTAAATATAATGACAAAGACAAATCAGTTAGCTTTTTAATACCATTCCGTTATGAGTAAGCACAACATGTACTGTATAAAGCCAGCGTTTTTTCAAAAGCAGCACAAATTAGGTGTGATATAAGAGAATAAAAGGCATTGGTCTCTCTATTTTCTCTCAAATTTGGTCTTTTCTCACCCTATGATTGACGGGGATAGAACGTATGCTCTCGGTCACATCCACTCAGAGATTTTTGCTCTTATGGACTCTCGGCCACAGGAGGCTGTGACACCATCAGGATTTGAACTCGCAATGTTTGGACGATGAAGCCTTTTATTTTAGCGTAAACAAGTATCTGTATTTGATCTGAAAGAATCCGTGTACACAGATCCTCTATGCACCGACCACAAGAAGTGAATTAGCTTTCTATTGTAAATGTCTAGCGCGCATGATGACTCCCCGGCCGCGAGGCATTCCTGACTGTGATTGAGACATTAATGTCAGCAGATTAAAAAAAAAAAAGCGCAAACAGTTCAATGAAGGGCTGAAGGTCGTGGGTAGAAGGGGGTAATGCAATAGGAATTAGTTGAGGGAGACGGGATAATGCATCAATCATTTGAAAGCAGAACAGCTGCATTCCTCCAGGAGATAATAGCTACACGACCTCTGTAAAAGTTTTTTCCCCCCGTTCTCTTTGTCTGTCAAATGAATCCACGGTTCTTGCTGGGCCACCTTGTTGAATAAATGTTGCCAATGATGATTTTGACACTACACCAAAAAGTGCGCATGGCATATCATAAAAGTCGCATTTTTATAAGATTTGCACAGTAACTAGTTGTAAGGAGCTAGTTGGAACACAACCGTCAATCTTGTAGTGGCATGGCTTTCTCAGAAACCTTGCTAGACAGATTTAGGGTTTATCCTGAAAAGGGAATTTCAATTTGACGATGAGAAACACATACCTACAGGCAAACACTGTCATTATTAGGAGCTCCCTAATAATGACAATGCTTGCATGCTTTTACTGAATAATCTCTCCACCAAAGACACTGCTCAGTCATCTCAGTTCAGGTGTCTAATATTTGTCACGATTTCCCCTCGAGCTAGCGCTGTAGCATGCAGCTCGCTTGGAAACCCGTGAAAGCGTGATACCGATGCTTTCCTGCTCACCACAATTGTACAGAGTGATTATCTGAGTTACTGTAGCCATTCTGCCAGCTCAAACGAGCCTGGCCATTCTCCACTGACCTCTCTCATCAACAAGGCATTTCAGTCCACAGAACTGCGTCTCACTGGATGTTTGTAAACTCTCGAGACTGTTGTGTGTTAAAAGAAACATTTCTCCCTGTTCACTTTTGGAGGTAACCACATTTTAAAATGCTAGAACTTCATTTGTGGTTTATATATATGCAAAAGAGAAAGATATTTCAGTTCAGGGAAGCCAGAGTTTTCAGAACTATATACACACACATACACACAACAACATATCACAATTTCATCCTGTGAATGGTTCTCCCGGTTCACCACACATATCACTGTAGGCGCTAATTCTATGTGACGAGGCTTTTTTCTTTGCATGTGTATGCTGGCCTACCGCTAACCCTGCACACTCCTGTGTCGTAACCCAGCCTACGCTACCTATTTTCCGTTTGATGCACTGTGTTGTGGCTTGCTCGATATTCCACTGGATGTGTGTGTGTGTGGGGGTGTTTTGTGTGCTCTCACCTTGTGTGCAAAACTCTCTGCCTCTACACGTAAATCCTTCTCCAGCTCCAGATCAGTCTGCAAGGCCTCGTACTCCTCCACCGCATACCGAGACACTACACACACACACAGTGTGTGAAAAGTAATAAATGAGACTAGTGTCTGAATTGTGGCATCGACAGGCCACAAAATATTGCAGCACTCAAGGACTCTGATTATAAAAACCTCTGCATCGATTTGCTGGTGCAATTATGATACAAGTGTTTATATTGTCTTAGAGATCAGAGGTGACGAAGCACACGTGTGAGCGCAGGGTTACAGCGACTGGAACGGACCTCTGTTATACTTCCCCAAGAGCTTCTTTTGTTGGAGCGTTTCAGCAATCAAAACAGTATTATCGTGTTTTTCTCGCAGGAGCTGAGAGAGAGAGAGAGAGAGAGAAACAGAGAGAGTAAGAGAGTGTGTGAGTGTGTGGAGAGTGTGAGAGAGTGTGGGTGAGAGAGTGTGAGAGTGTGGGAGAGAGAGTGTGGGAGAGAGAGTGTGGGAGAGAGAGTGTGGGAGAGAGAGAGTGTGGGAGAGAGTGTGTGGGAGAGTGTGGGAGAGTGTGTGGGAGAGTGTGGGAGAGTGTGGGAGAGTGTGTGGGAGTGTGGGAGAGAGTGTGGGAGAGAGTGTGGGGGAGAGTGTGGGAGAGTGTGGGAGAGTGTGGGAGAGAGTGTGAGTGTGGGAAAGTGTGGGAGAGAGTGTGAGTGTATGGTAGAGAGAGTGTGGGAGAGAGTGTGAGAGTGTGTGAGAGAGTGTGAGAGAGAGAATGTGTGAGAGAGTGTGAGAGTGTGGGAGAGAGAGTGAGAGTGTGTGAGAGAGTGTGGGAGAGAGAGTGAGAGTGTGTGAGAGAGTGTGGGAGAGAGTGTGGGAGTGTGTGAGAGTGTGTGAGAGTGTGTGAGAGAGAATGTGTGAGAGAGTTTGAGAGAGAGTGAGAGTGTGGGAGAGAGAGTGTGAGAGTGTGTGAGAGAGTGTGTGAGAGTGTGGGAGAGTGAGTGTGAGAGTGTGTGAGAGAGTGGGAGAGAGTGTGTGAGAGTGTGGGAGAGAGTGTGTGAGAGTGAGTGTGAGAGAGAGTGTGAGAGAGAATGTGTGAGAGAGAGTGGGAGAGAGAGTGAGAATGTGTGGGAGTGTGGGAGAGAGAGTGTGTGAGAGAGTGTGGGAGAGAGAGTGTGTGAGAGAGTGAGAGTGTGGGAGAGAGAGTGTGTGAGAGTGTGGGAGAGAGAGTGTGAGAGAGTGTGGGAAAGAGAGTGTGTGAGAGAGTGGGAGAGAGAGTGAGAGAGAGTGTGGGAGAGAGTGTGGAAGAGTGTGTGAGAGAGAGTGTGAGAGTGTGAGAGTGTGGGAGAGAGTGTGTGAGAGTGTGGGAGATAGAGTGTGTGAGAGTGTGGGAGAGAGAGTGGGAGAGAGAGTGTGGGAGAGAGAGCGTGAGAGTGTGAGAGTGTGGGAGAGACTGTGACAGTGTGGGAGAGAGTGCGACAGTGTGGGAGAGAGAGTGTGTGAGAGAGTGTGTGAGAGTGTGAGAGTGTGTGAAAGTGTGGGAGAGAGAGTGTGAGAGTGTGTGAAAGAGAGTGTGTGGGAGAGTGTGAGAGTGTGGGAGAGAGAGTGGGAGAGAGAGTGTGAGAGTGTGGGAGAGAGAGTGTGTGGGAGAGTGTGAGAGTGTGGGAGAGAGTGTGAGAGTGTGTGAGAGTGTGGGAGAGAGTGTATGAGAATGTGGGAGAGAGTGGGTGAGAGTGTGAGAGTGTGGGAGAGAGTGTATGAGAGAGTGTGAGAGAGTGTGGGAGAGAGAGTGTGTGAGAGTGTGGGAGAGAGAGTGTGTGAGAGAGTGTGAGAGTGTGGGAGAGAGTGGGTGAGAGTGTGAGTGTGTGGGAAAGTGTGGGAGAAAGAGTGTGTGAGTGTGTGAGAGTGTGTGAGAGAGTGGGAGAGAGAGTGGGAGAGAGAGTGTGGGAGAGAGAGTGTGTGAGAGAGTGTGGGAAAGTGTGGGAGAAAGAGTGTGTGAGAGAGTGGGAGAGAGAGTGTGGGAGAGAGAGTGTATGAGAGAGTGTGGGAAAGTGTGGGAGAAAGAGTGTGTGAGAGTGTGTGAGAGTGTGGGAGAGAGAGTGGGAGAGAGAGTGTGGGAGAGAGAGTGGGAGAGAGAGTGGGAGAGTGTGAGAGAGTGTGGGAGAGAGTGTGACAGTGTGGGAGAGAGTGTGACAGTGTGGGAGAGAGTGTGACAGTGTGGTAGAGAGAGTGTGTGAGAGTGTGTGAGAGAGAGTGACAGTGTGGGAGAGAGTGTGACAGTGTGGGAGAGAGAGTGTGTGAGACAGTGAGAGTGTGTGAGAGTGTGGGAGAGAGTGTGAGAGTGAGTGTGAGAGTGTCGGAGAGAGAGAGTGTGAGAGTGTGGGAGAGAGTGTGTGAGAGAGTGTGAGAGTGTGGGAGAGAGTGGGTGAGAGTGTGGGAGAGAGAGTGTGTGAGAGCGTGGGAGAGAGAGTGTGTGAGAGAGTGTGAGAGTGTGGGAGAGAGAGTGTGTGAGAGTGTGGGAGAGAGAGTGTGTGAGAGAGTGGGAGAGAGTGTGGGAGAGAGAATGTGTGAGAGTGTGGGAGAGAGAGTGTGTGAGAGTGTGAGAGAGAGTGTGAGAGAGTGGGAGAGAGTGTGTGAGAGAGTGGGAGAGAGAGTGTGAGAGTGTGGGAGAGAGAGTGTGTGAGAGAGTGTGAGTGTGTGGGAGAGAGAGTGTGAGAGTGTGTGAGAGTGTGTGTGTGAGAGAGTGTGAGAGTGTGGGAGAGAGAGTGTGAGAGTGTGGGAGAGAGTGTGGGAGAGAGAGTGTGTGAGTGAGTGGGAGAGAGTGGGTGAGAGTGTGGGAGAGAGAGTGTGTGAGTGTGTGGGAGAGAGAGTGTGAGAGTGTGTGTGTGAGAGAGTGTGGGAGAGAGAGTGTGAGAGTGTGGGAGAGAGTGTGGGAGAGAGTGTGGGAGAGAGTGTGGGAGAGAGTGTGTGTGAGAGAGTGTGTGTGAGAGAGTGTGTGTGAGAGAGTGTGAGAGTGTGGGAGAGAGTGGGTGAGAGTGTGGGAGAGAGTGGGTGAGAGTGTGAGGGAGAGAGAGTGTGAGTGTGTGGGAGAGAGAGTGTGTGAGAGAGTGTGGGAGAGAGAGTGTGTGAGAGAGAGTGTGAGAGAGAGAGTGTGTGAGAGAGTGTGGGAGAGAGAGTGGGAGAGAGAGTGGGAGAGAGAGAGTGGGAGAGTGTGTGGGAGAGTGTGGGAGAGAGAGTGGAAAGAGAGTGTGAGAGAGTGTGAGAGTGTGTGAGAGTGTGGGAGAGAGAGTGAGAGTGTGTGAGAGAGTGAGAGTGTGTGTGAAAGTGTGGGAGAGAGAGTGTGTGAGAGAGTGTGGGAGAGAGTGTGTGTGGGAGTGTGGGAGAGTGTGTGAGAGTGTGGGAGAGAGTGTGGGAGAGAGAGTGTGGGAGAGAGAGTGGGAGAGAGAGTGTGAGAGTGTGGGAGAGAGAGAGTGTGAGAGAGAGTGTGGGAGAGAGAGCGTGTGAGTGTGAGAGTGTGGGAGAGACTGTGACAGTGTGGGAGAGAGTGGGTGAGAGTGTGGGAGAGAGTGGGTGAGAGTGTGAGTGTGTGGGAGAGAGAGTGTGAGTGTGTGGGAGAGAGAGTGTGTGAGTGTGTGGGAGAGAGAGTGTGTGAGAGAGAGTGTGAGAGAGAGAGTGTGTGAGAGAGTGTGGGAGAGAGAGTGGGAGAGAGAGTGGGAGAGAGAGAGTGGGAGAGTGTGTGGGAGAGTGTGGGAGAGAGAGTGGAAAGAGAGTGTGAGAGAGTGTGAGAGTGTGGGAGAGAGAGTGGAGAGAGAGTGTGAGAGTGTGTGAGAGTGTGAGAGAGTGTGTGAGAGAGAGTGAGAGTGTGGGAGAGAGAGAGAGAGTGTGTGAGAGAGTGAGAGTGTGTGTGAGAGTGTGTGAGAGAGAGTGTGTGAGAGTGTGGGAGAGAGAGTGTGTGAGAGTGTGGGAGAGATAGTGTGTGAGAGAGTGTGAGAGAGAGTGGGAGAGAGAGTGTGAGAGTGTGGGAGAGAGTGGGTGAGAGTGTGGGAGAGAGTGGGTGAGAGTGTGAGTGTGTGGGAGAGAGAGTGTGAGTGTGTGGGAGAGAGAGTGTGAGTGTGTGGGAGAGAGAGGTGTGAGAGAGAGTGTGAGAGATAGAGTGTGTGAGAGTGTGGGAGAGAGAGTGGGAGAGAGAGTGTGGGAGAGAGAGCGTGAGAGTGTGAGAGCATGAGAGAGTGTGTGAGAGAGTGTGAGTGTGGGAGAGAGAGTGTGTGAGAGTGTGGGAGAGAGTGTGAGAGTGTGGGAGAGAGAGTGTGAGAGTGTGGGAGGGAGAGAGTGTGAGAGTGTGGGAGAGAGTGGGTGAGAGAGTGTGAGAGTGTGGGAGAGAGTGGGTGAGAGTGTGGGAGAGAGAGTGTGTGAGAGTGTGGGAGAGAGAGTGTGAGAGAGAGTGTGAGAGTGTGGGAGAGAGAGTGTGTGAGAGTGTGGGAGAGAGAGTGTGTGAGAGAGTGGGAGAGAGTGTGGGAGAGAGAGTGTGTGAGAGTGTGGGAGAGAGAGTGTGTGAGAGTGTGAGAGAGAGTGTGTGAGAGAGTGGGAGAGAGTGTGTGAGAGAGTGTGTGAGAGTGTGTGAGTGTGGGAGAGAGAGTGTGTGAGAGTGTGTGAGAGAGAGTGTGTGAGAGAGTGTGAGAGTGTGGGAGAGAGAATGTGTGAGACAGTGTGAGAGTGTGGGAGAGAGAGAGAGTGTGTGAGAGTGTGTGAAAGTGTGGGAGAGAGAGGGAGAGAGAGTGTGAGAGAAAGTGTGGGAGAGAGAGTGTGTGGGAGAGTGTGAGAGTGTGGGAGAGAGAGTGGGAGAGTGTGGGAGTGTGTGGGAGAGAGAGTGTGTGAGAGAGAGTGTGTGAGAGAGTGTGAGAGTGTGTGAGAGAGAGTGTGAGAGTGTGGGAGAGAGAGTGTGTGAGTGTGAGAGAGTGTGGGAGAGAGAGTGTGAGTGTGGGAGAGAGAGTGTGAGTGTGTGGGAGAGAGAGTGTGTGAGAGAGTGGGAGAGAGAGTGTGGGAGAGTGTGAGAGAGTGTGGGAGAGAGAGTGTGGGAGAGAGAGTGGGAGAGAGAGTGGGAGAGAGAGTGTGTGAGAGAGTGTGGGAGAGAGTGTGTGAGAGTGTGGGAGAGAGAGTGTGTGAGAGAGTGTGGGAGAGAGAGTGTGTGAGAGAGTGTGGGAGAGAGTGGGTGAGAGAGAGTGGGTGAGAGAGTGTGAGAGAGTGTGAGGGAGAGTGTGTGAGAGAGTGTGAGAGAGAGAGTGTGTGAGAGTGTGGGAGAGAAAGTGTGTGAGAGAAAGTGTGTGAGAGAGTGTGAGAGAGAGAGTGTGTGAGAGAGTGTGAGAGTGTGGGAGAGAGAGTGTGTGAGAGAGAGTGTGTGAGAGAGTGGAAGAGAGAGTGTGTGAGAGAGTGGGAGAGAGAGTGGGAGAGAGAGTGTGTGAGTGTGGGAGAGAGAGTGTGTGAGAGAGTGAGAGTGTGGGAGAGAGAGTGTGTGAGAGAGAGTTGGAGAGAGAGAGTGGGAGAGAGAGTGTGGGAGAGAGAGTGTGGGAGAGAGAGTGAGGGAGAGAGAGTGTGAGAGTGTGGGAGAGAGAGTGTGTGAGAGAGAGTGTGGGAGAGAGAGTGTGTGAGAGAGAGTGTGGGAGAGAGAGAGTGTGTGAGAGAGTGTGGGAGAGAGAGAGTGTGTGAGAGTGTGGGAGAGAGATTGTGGGAGAGAGAGTGTGTGAGAGAGTGTGGGAGAGAGAGTGTGAGAGTGTGGGAGAGAGAGTGTGTGAGAGAGAGTGTGTGAGAGAAAGTGTGTAAGAGAGTGTGAGAGTGTGGGAGAGAGAGTGTGTGAGAGAGTGTGGGAGAGAGAGTGTGAGAGAGTGTGGGAGAGAGAGTGGGAGAGAGAGAGTGTGTGAGAGAGTGGGAGAGAGAGAGTGTGTGAGAGAGTGTGGGAGAGAGTATGAGAGTGTGGGAGTGTGGGAGAGAGTGTGAGAGTGTGGGAGAGAGAGTGGAGAGAGAGTGTGAGAGTGTGGGAGAGAGTGTGAGAGTGTGGGAGAGAGAGTGGAGAGAGAGTGTGAGAGTGTGTGAGAGTGTGGGAGAGAGAGTGTGTGAGAGTGTGGGAGAGAGAGTGTGTGAGAGAGTGGGAGAGAGAGAGTGTGAGAGAGTGTGGGAGAGAGAGTGGGGGAGAGTGTGGGAGAGTGTGTGAGAGAGTGTGGGAGAGAGTGGAAAGAGAGTGGGAGAGTGTGGGAGAGAGAGTGGAGAGAGAGTGTGAGAGTGTGTGAGAGTGTGAGAGAGTGTGGGAGAGAGAGTGTGAGAGTGTGGGAGAGAGAGTGGGAGAGTGTGGGAGAGAGAGTGTGTGAGTGGGAGAGAGAGTGTGTGAGAGAGTGTGTGAGAGAGTGGGAGAGAGAGTGGGAGAGAGAGAGTGGGAGAGAGTGTGGGAGAGAGAGTGTGGGAGAGAGAGTGGGTGAGAGAGTGTGAGGGAGAGAGAGTGTGAGAGTGTGTGAGAGAGTGTGAGAGTGTGGGAGAGAGAGTGTGTGAGAGAAAGTGTGTGAGAGAGTGTGAGAGTGTGGGAGAGAGAGTGTGTGAGAGAGAGTGTGGGAGAGAGAGAGTGTGAGTGTGGGAGAGAGAGTGTGTGAGAGAGTGAGAGTGTGTGAGAGAGAGTGTGTGAGAGAGTGGGAGAGAGAGAGTGGGAGAGAGAGAGTGTGTGAGAGAGTGTGTGAGAGAGTGTGTGAGAGAGTGTGGGAGAGAGTGGGTGAGAGTGTGGGAGAGAGAGTGGAGAGAGAGTGTGAGAGTGTGTGAGAGTGTGGGAGAGAGAGTGTGTGAGAGTGTGGGAGAGAGAGTGTGAGAGAGTGGGAGAGAGAGAGTGTGAGAGAATGGGAGAGAGAGAGTGGGGGAGAGTGTGTGAGAGAGTGGAAAGAGAGTGGGAGAGTGTGGGAGAGTGTGGGAGAGAGAGTGGAGAGAGAGTGTGAGAGTGTGTGAGAGTGTGAGAGAGTGTGTGAGAGAGAGTGTGAGAGTGTGTGAGAGAGAGTGGAGAGAGAGTGTGAGAATGTGTGAGAGTGTGTGAGAGTGTGTGAGAGAGTGTGAGAGTGTGGGAGAGAGAGTGGGAGAGTGTGGGAGAGAGAGTGTGTGAGTGTGGGAGAGAGAGTGTGTGAGAGAGTGTGTGAGAGAGTGGGAGAGAGAGTGGGAGAGAGAGAGTGTGTGAGAGAGTGGGAGAGAGAGAGTGGGAGAGAGAGTGAGAGAAAGAGAGAGTGAGTGCATGAGATTGAGTGTGTGAGAGTAAGTGATCGAGAAACAGTGAGATTGAGAGTGTGTGATCGAGAGAGAGAGATCGAGAGAGAGTGGGAGAGAGAGTGGGAGAGAGAGTGGGAGAGAGAGAGTGTGTGAGAGAGTGGGAGAGAGAGAGTGGGAGAGAGAGAGTGGGAGAGAGTGTTGGAGAGAGAGTGTGTGAGAGTGTGGGAGAGAGAGTGTGGGAGAGTGTGAGAGAGTGTGGGAGAGAGAGTGTGGGAGAGAGTGTGGGAGAGAGAGTGTGAGAGAGAGTGGGAGAGAGAGTGTGTGAGAGAGTGTGGGAGAGAGAGTGTGTGAGAGAGTGTAGGAGAGAGAGTGTGTGAGTGTGTGGGAGAGAGAGTGTGTGAGAGAGTGTGGGAGAGAGAGTGTGGGAGAGAGTGTGGGAGAGAGTGGGAGAGAGAGTGTGTGAGAGAGAGTGGGTGAGAGAGTGTGAGAGAGTGTGAGGGAGAGAGAGTGTGAGAGTGTGTGAGAGAGTGTGAGAGTGTGGGAGAGAGAGTGTGTGAGAGAGTGTGTGAGAGTGTGGGAGAGAGAGTGTGTGTGAGAGAGTGTGAGAGAGTGTGGGAGAGAGAGTGTGTGAGAGAGTGGAAGAGAGAGTGTGTGAGAGAGTGGGAGAGAGAGTGTGTGGGAGAGAGAGTGGGAGAGAGAGAGTGTGTGAGTGTGGGAGAGAGAGTGTGTGAGAGAGTGAGAGTGTGGGAGAGAGAGTGTGTGAGAGAGTGGGAGAGAGAGAGTGGGAGAGAGAGTGTGAGTGTGTGGGAGAGAGAGTGTGTGAGAGAGTGGGAGAGAGTGTGAGAGAGTGGGAGAGAGTGTGAGAGAGTGTGTGGGAGAGAGTGTTGGAGAGAGAGTGTGTGAGAGTGTGGGAGAGAGAGTGTGTGAGAGAGTGGGAGAGAGTGTGGGAGAGAGAGTGTGTGAGAGTGTGGGAGAGAGAGTGTGAGAGAGAGAGTGTGTGAGAGAGTGGGAGAGAGTGTGAGAGAGAGTGTGTGAGAGTGTGGGAGAGAGAGTGTGTGGAGAGTGTGTGAGTGTGGGAGAGAGTGTGTGAGAGTGTGGGAGAGAGTGTGAGAGTGTGGGAGAGAGTGTGGGAGAGAGAGTGTGTGTGAGAGTGTGAGAGTGTGTGAGAGAGAGAGTGTGTGAGAGTGTGTGAGAGAGTGTGAGAGTGTGTGAGAGAGAGAGAGTGTGTGAGTGTGGGAGAGAGAGAGGGAGAGAGAGAGAGATTTTATCTGTGAGACATTTTGATCAGAAAAATAGTTCATGAGATATATTCTATTCAGTCCTTTCATTTTGACATTTAAGTTTGTGAATTGTAATCAGTTCTGTATGTGGGTCTGTGTCAGTGTAGGATCCGAGTGTGTATAATGTATGTGTGTGTGTGTAGGATTGAAGTGTGTATAATGTTATATATATATATGTGTGTGTGTGTGTGTGTGTGTATAGGATCTGAGTGTGTATAATATTGTGTGTGTGTGTGTGTATAGGATCTGAGTGTGTATAATGTTATGTGTGTGTGTGTGTGTGTGTGTATAGGATCTGAGTGTGTATAATGTTATATGTGTGTGTGTGTGTATAGGATCTGAGTGTGTATAATGTTGTGTGTGTGTGTGTGTGTAGGATCTGAGTGTGTATAATATGTGTGTGTGTGTGTGTATAGGATCTGAGTGTGTATAATATTATATATGTGTGTGTGTGTCTGTATAGGATCTGAGTGTGTATAATATTATATGTGTGTGTGTGTGTGTGTGTATAGGATCTGAGTGTGTATAATGTTATATGTGTGTGTGTGTGTGTGTGTAGGATCTGAGTGTGTATAATATGTGTGTGTGTGTGTATAGGATCTGAGTGTGTATAATGTTATATGTGTGTGTGTATAGGATCTGAGTGTGTATAATGTTATATGTGTGTGTGTGTGTGTATAGGATCTGAGTGTGTATAATGTTATATGTGTGTGTGTGTGTATAGGATCTGAGTGTGTATAATGTTATGTGTGTGTGTGTGTGTAGGATCTGAGTGTGTATAATATGTGTGTGTGTGTGTGTATAGGATCTGAGTGTGTATAATATTATATATGTGTGTGTGTGTCTGTATAGGATCTGAGTGTGTATAATATTATATGTGTGTGTGTGTGTGTGTGTATAGGATCTGAGTGTGTATAATGTTATGTGTGTGTGTGTGTGTGTATATAGGATCTGAGTGTGTATAATGT
>JAFFST010019971.1:2012-16671 GCA_022414735.1 Noturus placidus | reverse complement strand
GGACTACAAGGTGGTGACTACAAGGTGTTTAAGATTATAGCTCTCAAATATATTGGAATTAAACTGGAACGGATTTGGATGGGCCTCCTGATAAATTCCTCCTCTTCTTCAACAGGCCTTCTACTAGTAGTGGCTTCTTCGTTGTCCTCTTCATCCCTCCTCCTCATCCGGTTTTGGATGGAAATCAACATGTGGGCTACAATATAAGGCTGACCAGACAGAAAGTCAGTTAAGTTGACATTGATATGAGGAAGGGGCACAGGCGTAACAGGAAGGGGCACATTCTTAAAATGAATGAGAATCTCAAAGGAGATGGGCTTCTAAAAGGGGGTATGATTCTCAAAGGGGATGGGCTTTCTACAGGAGACTGCCTTAGGAAATCGGGTGTGATTCGTAGAGCAGATGGGCCTGGTACAGGGGTATATATACACCCTCCTTTTGTTTTTCATTGCCGGGAACGGAGGGCAATATCTGGTTGGAGCACGCAAGATTAAAAAAGACGTGCTCTACTTAACATGTACAGTGGTGTAGGTTGTATGGAGTGTAGCACCTGAAAGTCGCTTTAACACGTTCTCCCCCAGTTCAGATCTGTCTTTTACCCAACTCGCTCTTCTCCCTTTTCCACCACATATCAGATCTGAAAGACATTTATTTTCAATAAAAATTAAGAAAATATTTGACAAGTGGAAATAAAGTGCCTTACGACTTTATTATTAAAGTGTTTACAGATTAGGGGTGAGGAACAGTTAGTGTGAAGGTTCTGGAAAGGGACCTTTACGATTCCTATGACAATTTTTTCAATATTTTTAACAATTTTTCTGAACTTTCAACACAGAATTAGAAAAACGTTTAATTTCATGCTCAAAATCAAATTGTAAACAAAAATGCCAACACTAACTTTCAAAATACAATAAAACACTAACACAATAAGCTATGTCTACCAAAACACTAACATGTTCTTTTCCAAAAGGAACATTTAGTCAATTATAGCACAATGTCACTTTTCCACACAAGATCAGCCCAAAGAGGTCCTCTTTTACTGTATACCATATGGCCATGCCATATGAAAGAACCTCAACACCTGAGTGTGTTTCCTAGATGTTAATTAATGATTGATCTATTTGCAGAACTTCAATCAGCTGTTTATCAGCAGCAATGGAATAAAATACAGTGGATTATCTGTTTCAATTTACAATGTGAACAGCTGTTCACTTTGACGATCATATAAGTTAGGTTTAGAACATGATGTTATCTGTCCGAAAAAGTATGGAAGCATTTGTAAATTTGGCAGTAAAGATCCATTGTTTTGGTCTTGGTTCAGCTTATGTGTAAAAGAAGTTCAAGCATTTTAAGTTTATGTTAACTGTACGCATTTTGTGTTGAAGCAACAAGAAATGTGTTAATTGTGTAGTCTACACAGACGATTGTTGTGCTGTGTTTAGAGTTTAGGAAAATTGTTTAAAGTATTGAAAAAATTGTCAGGGCAACTGTAAAAAAACAAAATAAAACTGTAAATTCCAGCTGTCAGGGAGTTCCCAACGAGCTTCAAAGCCGACCAATCAGCAGCTCTACTTTAAATACATTCACACACGCTCACTGTAGGATTTTTATTTTTCATTTTCTTCCTGCTTTTCTTGTTTGCCCTTTCTGCTTTACTCTCTCCCTCTTTGTATTCTTTTCTCCAGCTCTCTCGCTCTCACCTTTTCTTTATTTTCCTTCCTTGCCTTGCATATATCTTTAAGGGAATGTAAATCTATTTTATTGCTCAGACAAAATGAGAAACTCAGGCAACAGAAAGCCGTTCTCTTCTGTCAGTTTATTGTGTTGTGTAGCAGTGTTAATGAGGAACACTGTGTGAGTTTCACAGACATGTAAACAGTAATGCAGTATTTTAACTTCAGGGTGCAAATGTGTAAATTTGTGAGGATTTCCAGTCAACACTACTGACGATTAAACATTTTTCTTTATTTTACCGTATGATCTTTTATCATCATAAACCTTAAACAGAATATTATCTACAAAAGCTTACTAGAACAAGTTGTTTAGTCTGTGAATAATGCCATATTTAATGCAGAACAGCTTCACTCAATCATCCTTCTTCCTTTACACAAGGCCGCACCACTGATATTTTAAAACAAAACAGAAAAAAAAAAAACTCAGTAAAGAACCATCATGCAGCTTCTCTGCTTCTTTCATGAGAACTTTAATAAGGACAACGTGCTCTAAGAACACACCATTCATTGTTTATAAGTTAAACTGTGCAGGACACTGCATGGTGTTTCCATGTGGTTCTGTGTGGAGGAAGCAGTGCTGTGGTCCAAGTTAAAATAAAAACCTAAAATAAATGAGTGGTGGAGGCAGCTGCCCATTTTCATGTCTTCTATAAGCTACAAAATTGACTGTAATGGAGTAGAGCGGGGTTTAACAGCCTCCGACTGCACCAGCAGGGGGCGCTGTGGTGCTGGACTGACTTTTACCCTTGTGTCTCTGCCCTCCTCGTCGCCTGCCTCCAGACTTTGGCTGAAAAGAGAAAAATAAAAAAGAAGCAGAATATAAGAGTCAACTGTGCACGTCCCTGTGAATGAGCTGTTACTATAGAAACTGTAAAAGCGCATTAATAATAACCTGCACTACTGTCAGAGCTGCTGTTAGAGAATTAATCAACATCTGACCAATCACTAGCCAGAATTACGGTTTAAGGAATAATTGTTATTATTAAATGTGATATTTTATATCTGATACATGTCTGATTCTATGTGTGTCAGGAAAATAAAACTGGTGTTTATGATGTTAAATTAAAATCTAATTAAAATATCAGTTCAGAATAATTTACATCAAACTGAACTGAGGTCATTCTTATTCAGTGTGAAATAAACTGTAGCACTGCAGCTCTCCTGTAATCTACACTGGGGGACTGGACCTTTCTCTCAGGGTGTGATGCATGTTCCCTTGTTTCATACTAGAACACCATACTCTCATTTTACCTTGGGGTCTTTAGTCTGAGTGTCTTCGTCTCCCTCAGTCTGAGACACGAGCAGCAAATAAACACAATGGACAACACGGAAGGAACGCAAAGTGGAACAGGGGATAAGGGGAATCGGGGGATGAGATGAAGGATATGATGAGAGGAATGAGGGATAAAGTAGGTTTTAATCATGAAAAAAATAATAAAATGGGAGGATAATAATTTAGTGGTGTTTGTGGAAGAGAGAAAACAGTGAGGAATTGATTAGATAAACATTAACAGAGTGTGTGAAGTTGTGTACGAGTCCTGAACCCCACTCTAACTGTCACTCGTTTATATAATGTGTCTGTGTGTGGAGAGAGAGAGAGAGAGACCGACCTACCTGCTGTAGAGGAGGGATGGAAGCGGTCGGCACGGTGTTGCTCAGTGTTTCCTCTGCGGTCTGACCCTCTTCTCTTTTCACCACCTTCTTAGTCGACTGCATTTTGATTTGTGGAGGTTTGGAGTTTGACGGCTGATTATTTGTTGACTGAAGAAGCTGTAAAGAGATTAATAACTAAAAATCAATCATTTTATTACCTGGTTAAAAACTTGCTAATTAAAGTTTCCTTACATTTT
Source organism: Noturus placidus (assembly GCA_022414735.1). Taxonomy (NCBI): domain Eukaryota; kingdom Metazoa; phylum Chordata; class Actinopteri; order Siluriformes; family Ictaluridae; genus Noturus; species Noturus placidus. The sequence continues at coordinate 13,088 of JAFFST010019971.1, read as the reverse complement.
AAATCAGTAAAAAATAATTGCATATAAATTAAATCCTTCAATGTGATTTTAAAGCATCATCTAGAAATAGAGAATCGTCTTTACAGTTTAACGATCATTAAAATGCAGGAGCTATGAATATACACCAATATGAGAATTAAAATTGGCCCCTTTATTAAATTCATTCATATCTCATTGTCTGAAACTTGATTTGCACACTCACTCTCACCTAGTTATTTGTAAGCATACATACTAGCCACTGTATTTCTACGTTACTATGACAACCACCATATGTTTGGGTGTCATAGTTTTGAGTTGCCACACTGTCACCCTAGAAGCATTTTCATATTCAAATACTTTTTTGTTTAGTGAAATTGTCATGACAAATGCATCATGACAAAAGGACATGTAGCTCCTCCTCCAAAACAGCTTTCAGTCTTTGTTCTGAATGAAGAAAAAAAATAGATCTAAACTCATATGAAAGGTTCTGGAAATTGTTAATTTTACACCTCACTTAAATCACACAAAGTTTATTGACTTATATTTAGAGAGACAGTACTCATGCAGTTTGTGTGTCTGGTCAGGACCTTGGTGATGGTGCCCACAGCTTTGGTCCTGCCCTCTCTGAACACCAGTCTCTGGTCCACGTGCAGGTACTCGGGTGTTTTGATGAAACGGAAATGCACTGTGGCCTTGTCTCCTGTTCGTAAACAGTCTCGGTTCATTGTCAGGATCGTCGCCGTCTGTCTGATGCTCCCACAATGCACTGCAAACAAAGTGGGTACAAGTCTCAGATCAGAACCGGGGTAGTGCTGCGAGTTAGGTCAGTTATCACAATAGAACCGTGTGTGTTTACATAATGATCACTGCTTTAGCATATTTAATTGCACTGCACATTTAATACAAATGCGGTTTATAACTTCACCCATGGCCTGGTATCGGGGTGAGATCGTTGTCGGGTGATGGAGAACCAGGATCTCTGCCTCAAACTCCCATGATGCCTGAGGGTTTAACCGCGGTGATACCATCACCATCCCTTTCCTTATAGACGAGCGCTTTATCTGAGAGAGAGAGAGAGAGATAGAGAAAGAGAGATAGAATAAGACAGCATTACGACATGCCATAGACTCAGAGCATGTGTAAGACATGTTTTAAACAGTAATTCTGGAAGTCTGAACCTTTTTCAGAGCAAATGACGCTGTCTGTCCTCCTCGCACCTCCTTCACAGGCATCCTCTTCCTGTGGATGGATTTAACAGCGATGGAGATAAAGGCACCGAGGGGGTCCGGCCCCAGCAGCATAGTATCATTCAGCCGGATTAGCCCCCGTAATGTCGTTCCTGATACTACAGTCCCTACACCCTAACACACACACACACACAAGCTTGTATTTACAATTCTCAGTTATACAGGTGAGTTGGGAGTGAATACGTCACTCATCCATGGAGTGTATCAACACGTTAAAAACAAAATTATTTCTCGTTGCTTTTCATCAACTTTTGGTTTAAATTTTCTTTTCCCCCAAATCTGTATGGCTCCGTGATCTCGTTAATGGTTTCACATCTAAATTAAAAGCCTTGAATACATGATCTGTTTTTGGTTCTGAGTGCCTGCATGGATGTTATTGCAGTTCTGAATATATCCAGAAGGTGGCGAAAAAAACTGACCTCAGCTGTGGAGATGAAATAAGGCTGAGAGAGTTATTACTATAGATCTTTAAATCATCATACAAACAGAAAGTCAGTAACACACCAGTCTAAATAAACAATCAGACACAATCTGTGCCTGGTGGTGTGATTGTTTTAGTCACTCTGGATCATGTGAAAGGAAAGTACATTAAATAATAGATTTTATACACGTAAGAAACATTTTAAAGACGCGCACACACACACACACCGGTACTGAGTAAGTGTCGTCTATCTGAAACTCGGCCGGCTCATCATCTTTAAACGACGTTCTGGAGGACAGCAGGTTCAGGAACATCTTCAAGAGGTCCATGTTCTCCCCGGTGACATTAGAAATCTGGAAAATTGGGCACATTCTGAGGAACACACACAGAGACAGACAGACAGAGAGAGGGCGGGTTAAAGAGAGTCGGTGAAGAGATGAATAAACTGCCCTACAGGATCTTGAGTGTCAGGTGTACATATGTTGAGAGCGAGTGTGTGTGTGGTGTACCGCTCGGAGCTGAAGTTGGAGGCAGTGACGATGACGTCGTCTTTGTTCTGCACCAGCACCGGGATCTTTCTGCAGCCAGGAGACTTCAGCAACCTCTGCAGCAGCTTCAGCGTCTCTGGCACATCAGCACCAGTAATTTAGTTAATTATTCGGTGGTTTAGTTAGTAAGTGTTACTGTAACTGTACACTGTGGGTGAATTCATCAAGTAAACTGGCTGTAACAAACATTGTCCTCTCCACTTTAAACATTATTGTTAAATAAAATAATTCCTACAAAGAATATAAATTATGCAAAAAAAATAAAATACACAAAGGTTTGAAAAAACAAATAAAAAATAAAACAAAAAAACAGGAAGTAATTTTACATCCTAATATTCGAATAAACACATTTGATTATCAGCTCTCTGTCCCAGACTCAAACACCACTTAAACACAGAATCAGGATACATGCTGAAACACACAGCTATAAAGTTATACAATAGTTATATTGGCTAGGTTAGACAGCAGCCTTATAAGTGGTAAGGGTGGAGCTTATGTAAATATATTCTCTGCTAACCACACCCACCTTACATTCAAGAGACAGGGGACAGTGATTAAGCTGATCAACAACAACCTTGTTACTTTAAATGTATGGGCACTTTCCCGGAGCTTTAACACACATAGGTGTAAAATAAACAGGTGTGTGTGTGTGTCTCACCTTGCAGGATGTTAGCAGGACACATGTCTATCTTAGTGACCACCACAAACACTGGCACGTTGAGAGCCAGCGCTAAGCCCAGGTGTTCTTTAGTCATGCCCACTATACCTGCATTACTGCCCACCTGGAACAGGTCAGAAGGAGCACACACACACACAGAGTCACAGAGAACACGACACACACACATATATACACACACACACACACACACACACGGGTCCCACCATGAGCATGCAGAAGTCGGGCAGGTGGCCCGTCATGCCGAACACGGTGGTCTTCAGGTACTTCTCGTGTCCTGCCAGGTCGATGAAGGTGATGACCTTGGAGGACTTCTCGCAGATCTTGGTCCAGTCTAGACTGCCGCCGTGGCTGTCAGGTTTGTTGACGACATGGCCACGACGGTCAAAGCCCAGGATGTCGTTCCCCACGCTGCTGGTACGGCCGCTCTCCAGCTCATGCTTGTGACGGAAAAGTTTCTGACGAGCGAAACCTCGACCGTTATCCAGCTCTCCATGTGTGAGAACTCCAAGGAGTGTGCTCTTCCCAGCATCCACGTTCCCTACCACTGCCACCCTGAAAGAGAGAGAGAGAGAAATAGATACCCTCCGGAAAGATGCTCCCCACGATCTACAGAACATTTAAATCTAAATATGTAGAAAATATATCTAGTTTATTTTCCTTATACATAATCTAAATTTCCTCTGATCTTTGCCATGTCCTCTCTCTTTCTCTCTCTCTCTGTGCATGCTGGGAAGCAGAAATTTGGGAGGGTGTTCACTGTGAGAGGGAAATTATAAAGGGTCTTTTCTATGGTTTATTTCTGATAAATTCGATTATTAATTAGTATCATGTATTTGTTGGATTATTACTATCTTGTAGTAGTTTCATGGCGAGGTAGAGATGGTGTCTCTGGATGAAGCGTCCCTGTTGCTCCGCCATGGCACTCAGTGTGTCGCTAACGAGTGTCTGTGGAAGACGTGCTGTTAGATGAGGCAGAGCACGTCGACCATGACAACTTTGTTTCAGCGTCTAGGATGAAGAAGGCTGTGGTGTTTTTTTTCTAAATCAAGAGCAACTAATGAATCAGTTGGTCGAGAGCAAGATTTTGGCAAGTGGCACTTTTGCTCTTGTTCAACCATTAGTTTCTCCAACAACTAAGGTAACGATTTCTAATGGTCCACCGTTCATTCCCAACGTGGATATTTTAAGTGGGAGCTCTCTTGGTTTCGACAGGTTCACCAGTGCAGTCCCATACAGTGGAGACTCATCCAAGGTGCCGTATCTTCAGACAGACAGGTCGCACACCTGAATCCAGCAGTTGGGAGGGATGGTCCATTTTGTTTGGTTGAAGAGAAAATTGACCATTTCTTTATTCACTGTGTGAGATTGAGACGGCTTTGAAACGTTTTAAAGAACTGAAAAAAAAAGGTAATCCGAGGCACATTTCCAACTGAAATGATTAAAAAGCCTTTATTTAAATGTATATTTCAAAGTAAGGAGCTGCAGATCCACTCATTCTTCACGGTGCAACACCCCAAAACTGCATCCAACATGCTCTCACCTCAGCTAAATTAGACACACCTTTTCAAAAGAAATGACAAACAAGTGGCTAGTGTCAGAATGCCAACAGGTGGAGTAAATCTAGAGCTAGTCTGAAAAGACATCTCTAGGTGGTGCCGAGATGACGTCATTTTATAGGACAAAACCCGGAAACGAGCTGTTCCGGTTCCATCGTCCCGAAGTCAATGGGTGTTCTGTATGAAAAAAGTTCTCATAAATGCTTTATTAGTGGCGAGAGGTATTATTTATTGTGTTTGAAAAATAATCATGTAAATACTAGATTAAGAAGGTTGGATTAACTATTTGTTAAACCTATGCTAATCTCTCTCTCTGGTTTGTTGTTGCTGTGGTGAGGAACAGAGTCAGTCCTGCCATGATGATGATGATGATGAGTGTTGATCTCAGGGTTGCTCACCTGACCTCCAGGAAGTCCGCCTCACCCACACGACGGCGGATGAGGTAATCTCGGACCTGGCCGCCGCTCTCTACGCGCTCTCTCAGGAGGATGAGGTCCGCTTCGATCTGCTCGCACAGGGACTGCACCGTGGCCACCGACGCCTCCATGTCGCTCTCGTTCAGACCGTAATCACCGCCGTCTGACACAGGAATGTGTACACACTGATGAGTTTCTGTCTTTCCCTCTGCTCATCATGTTATGGAGAAGTGTAAAGTGTACACGCTGTGAGGTGAGTCTCACCTGACCCCACTCCCACCACATAAATGGTCTCTCCACAGCCCTCATCCATCCGCTCACGCAGCTGCCGCAGTAACGAGTCGTACTGCTCTCCATTAGGACTGACCAGAGCCAACTGTGGAACAAACACACACAGTTAGAACCTCAGCTTACACAGAGAGACAGTTCATTAATAATAGGTAATTAATAATTCACTAATAAATCACTGAGATATAAGATACATTTGCAATCAAAATTGTTCAACCCCCATTGCAAATCACGTTTATTGTCAAAATGTACAGACTTTCAGCTGTTTGCAGTGAACAAATCAAACAAAGACATGCATGTCTTGTCCAAAGACATGTAACGGATGTTACACAAGACGTCCAAAGACATGTATGGTAGGTTGGTTGGCATGTCTATAGTGTGCGTAGTGTATGAATGGGTGTGTGTATGTGATTGTGCCCTGCGATGGAGTGGCACCCTGTCCAAGGTGTACCCCGCCTTGTGCCCGATGCCCCGAGATAGGCTCCAGGTTCCCCGTGACCCTGATAAAGGAGTAAGCGGTAGAAGATGGATGGAGTTTCTCTCTGAAACTACTGGGATGGCAAATCCCATTCATTTGTTTTTGCTGTAGACTGAAAACATCTGGGTTTGATATGAAAAGAGTTTAGAATTTCAGCTTTTATTTACTGTTATTTATATGCAGATGTATTTAATGACAGAACATAGCACATTTTGTATCAGACCACCCAATTTGTAGGCACCAAAAATATTGGAACACGTGGGGTGGCTGTGGCTCAATTGGTAAAGCAGGTTGTCCACTAATCATAGGATTGGCGATACGATTCCTGGCCCACATGACTCCACATACCGAAGTATCCTTGGGAAAGAAACTGAACCCCAATTTGCTCCTGATGGCAAGTTAGTGCCTTGCATGGCAGCTCTGCTACCATTGGTGTGTGTGTGTGTGTGACTGGATCAAAGCGCTATATAAGTGCACCATTTACATGACTGACAGGTGTTTCTTGTTACCCAGGTGAGTCCTGTTAGATTGAACATTTAAACAATAAATAGCTCTGAACATCTAGTCTTGGTTTTAGCTGTCTATGGGAGAAAAGCAAGCCATTTTATGGCTTGAAAGGAGTGAAAAAAAAAATCAATCAGAGGCACTACACAAGCATTGGGCATAGCCAGTACAACAATCTGGAATGTCCTGAAAAAAAGAACCCACTAGTGTACTGAGCAACAGACACCGAATGGGTCAGCAGTGATATCACCGACAATCTCCACAGGTCAGGAGTGAAGGTATCACAATCCACCACTGGAAGAAAACTTGGAAATCCACATTGGAATTTGCAAAGAAATACAGAGACAAGCCACAAAAGTTCTGAAACCAAAATTGACTTCTACTAAAGTGATGGAAAGGCCAAAGTCTGGAGAAAGAAAGGATCTGGTCAGGATACAAATCATACAAGATCATCTGTGAAACATGGTGGAACATGGTGTGTGTCATGGCTTGGGCTTGCATGACTGCTTCTGGAACAGGCTCAATAATCTCATGACACTAGCAGCAGAATAAATTCAGAAATCTACAGAAACATTGTCTGCCAATTTACAGAGAAATAAATCCAAATTAATCAGGAGGAACTTCATCATGCAGCAAGACAATGATCCAAAACACACTGCCAACTCAACAAAGGTCGATCATGGGGAAAAGTGCAAGGTTTTCGACTGGTAAAGCTAAATCAACAGACCTTAACCTAACTGAGTAGCATTTCACCTCCTGAAGAGGAAACTGAAGGGAGAAACCCCCAGAAAAAAAAAAAAACAACAGCTAAAGGAGGCTTGGGAAAGCACCACATAAGAAGAAACCAGCAGTTTGGAGATGTCAGTGAGTCGCAGGCTTTATGCAGTTATTACAAGCATGTATTTACTTCAAGACTTGTCGGTTCCAATGCTTTTGAACACCTACTGATTTGATGGTGTTTAACACATCTAGATGTAAATACCAGGAAAGAAAAGCTGAAACTTACAAACCTATGAATTGGCCTTGTGTTCCAATAGCTTCGAAGGGGACTGACTGCATGTGTAGTGCACTATAATTCAATGTACAACTGAGATTTATAAAGCTTCTAGTTCTGGATTATCAATATAGGACATTTAAAAAAGATGTATTGTTATTTCTGCTTTGATGTTTCTGACTGTACAAACATGCACATTATCTCTCTCTCTCTCTCTCTCTCTTGCCTACGTTGCACTGGTATTTCATCAGTATAGTTCTGTACATACAGAGTGACAGGTTTATTGTGTCCGTGTCTCACTTGGCGAACTACTCCCTTATGTAAGTGCACTACAAATCCATAATATAATGACATTTTCACCCTATGTAGTGAACTCAGGTTTGCACAAAGACTCATTTGGAATTCAGCCAATGGTGGTCTGCGTTAGCGCTCTCTAAAAATAAATAAATAACCGTGACCCAGCTGTATGCTTTCTAGATTGCAGTTAACGTTTGTTTATTATTAACTATAAAATATGATTACATAGTCTTAGATACAATTACTTACTCTATTACATATTTAGATAGTTAACGATTTAGCTAGCTACAGTTCTGTGTACACTTCATACCGAACCGGCGTAGTAGCTAGTGTATAGTTTCAAAATATTTTAAACAGGTCATATTTAATAAAAAAAAAACAAACAAAAAAAAAAACACACACAAATGGGACAAAATAATTGCATACTTTTCTTCGAGAGTGTATGTAAACAAAGGCTACTCGCTAAATAAATCAGCCAGCTGTGTGAGGCCTAATAGCGAACCTTGCTGGAGAAATCCCCGGTCTCGCCGTTGAGCGCCTCGCCGTCCTCGAAGCACTCTGCCCCGTCGTCGTCCTCACAGCCCCGGCCGACTGGAGCGAACATGCTAGCAGGAACCAAAGACTCAGCGGCTGACATTGGCCCTGGGTTTAAACCGGGCTCCGCAGTCGCCATGGATGCCAGGTTTTAAACAAAATATATCTAAAAGTAAAATAATAAAATCTACACGTAATAGTAAGAATCTTTAAATGACGCGGTTTAAATTCCAGAACTGAGGGAGAAGAACCGCGTAGCTCAGTTAGCTGCTCATACAGTAACAGCTGCTGCAGATACTCCAGTCAAATTCACCTCAAACCCCGGATGTACGGATTTACACACTGAATTCTGTCATGAGTGTCAGCTACATACTGAAAAGCCGAAGCCACACAGACCGGGGAACCATCCGTGCTTCAGTGCTGATTACACAGAAAAAGACAAACAGCTAGCATGTGTAGTTTCTCCAGGGAACGCCTCCTCATTAAATATTCATGAGTCATCACTGTGCGAGACAATCCTGGTTTTACTTTTCAATCTATGCACCACGTGCCTCTAACAGCCAATCAGAGTCGGCGTGTCGTTCTCTCAGAATGATATAAACATTTCATGCTGTATCATTTTTTTCTTTTATACATAAGTGATATGACTTCTGTTGTTATTTGAATTAGAATTGGAATTACAATGGGAGCATAAGGGAAATGACAAATTAACCTATGAGTCATCACTGTGCCAGACAATCCTGGTTTTACTTTTCAATCTATGCACCACGTGCCTCTAACAGCCAATCAGAGTCGGCGTGTCGTTCTCTCAGAATGATATAAACATTTCATGCTGTATCATTTTTTTCTTTTATACATAAGTGATGTGACTTCTGTTGTTATTTGAATTAGAATTGGAATTACAATGGGAGCATAAGGGAAATAACAAATTTACCTAAGGAGCACAACCATAGTGCCCTACGTGTTATTTTCTTATTAAAATCAAATTAATTTTTATTTTAATTGTGTAATATATTTGTGGCCATGTCATGTCACTGAGATCAGTACGGAATGTTTATCTGCTTACAGAGACACAAACATGTTCTTCTGTTCAAGGCTCATCTAAACATCATAATTATAATTTATCAATTTGTGTAGCGCTTTTTACAATGGTACATTGTCTCAAAGCAGCTTTACAGAATTTTTACATTTTTACATTTACAAGCGACTTACAAATGAGAGCACATTCACACACCAATGGTAGCAGAGCTGCCATGCAAGGTGCTAGCTTGCCATTGGGGGCAACTTAGGGTTCAGTGTCTTGCCCAAGGACACTTCGGCATGGGATCACCCGGGCCGGGATTCGAACCACCAACCCCACGGTTAGTGGATTGGTGGACAACCTGCTCTACCGACTGAGCCACAGCCGCCCTATGATACATTATCATCCAAGATCCTAAAACAAAGACTGTTTGAACTCCCTCAAACTGCTTCTTATCGGTGAACACAGAATTATGTCATGCTCTGGGTTTCAAACATATAGTAGTGGTTTAGGACAAGGGCGTCAGAACTCTCTCATTATTCTTTCCTGCTTTATTCTATCCTGTATTAACCATTTTTCTGTAATAAACATTTTTACCTTCAGAGGACGAGTCTCCAAGTGTTGTCTAATTTCCACAACAATTCCCTACACATCTTTCTGTGAGGAGCACCACACCGTGGAGTGTTTTAACAGTAAATATTATCATTTGTGATATAAATGGATTTTCCACTTAACCAGGTGTACAAGTTAAGACTCTTAGAGGGTATGAAAGTTGTTATGAATTAGGGCCTGAGATTCTGATATTATCTGAAGAAAGGAACAGGTTATGGAAGGCTGTCGTTCATCATACGGACATCTGTTCAAAAAATCTTGTTTTGGCAATTTTGTTTGTTTTTGACTAAATAAAATGATGTTGATATGAATTTATGTGGTGAATTCTGAAGTACTGATTCTTGGTTACATTCCCTCATAATTCCCTGAAGGTCCATTTCACTAAAATGAGATGTTGTGCACTAATTTACTCATTCATCCTCACAACCCCATATATATGGTGGTTTAATCATACTCTGATAAACATAATAATTTCAATTTAAAAAACCATTTTGGACAATATTGAGAACAGCAAAGCTTTTCAAGGAGAGATCTCATCACCTGTCTTACTGCTGGAGTACAGGCAGGTAAACTGTCCCCTGGCGTGAACCAGCTGAATGTAGGACTTTTTATGAGTACCTCATGTTGTGTTTTAACAAATTTGAGAGAATTTTTAAAAGACCAATACTTTGGGTGTTTAGCTAAAGAACCAAAATGACCGCGTGAGTTACAAACGCATTGCCTTGTGGGTAATTACATAGGTCGCAATGACGTCTGTGAAAACAATGGATAGTAGCTCTAAGTGAAGTTTAGATTATGCTGTTTATGTTGTACTTAGCATTCTCTACAAAAATTATCTTGATCAATTCCATAAATCCATTTAACTGTTTTATTTATAAGTTTATCTGTATTTACTTATCTGTATTTGTTTTATAATTCTGTTTTTTTTTTTTTGTTAAAGTCAGAAGTGTACAGTATGTGTTGTATAAAATTAAGTAATAGTTTCCTTCTTACGACCACATTAACCTCAAATCTAAGTAGGACAGGGAATGTTCCAGCTGCAGCAGTAACATGTAACAGTAACATGGCGGTGCTCAGGTGTGTCACGATGCTGCCCTCTGCTGCTCAGCATCATCATTACACATCACTCACTCTGAGCACATTTAGCTTCAACACTCTGCCCATTTACACTTCTCTCACAAGCACTAATAAACATACAAACATATCATCTGAATGAACGGCTTACTTCTTCTTTTTTTATTGATCTCATATCAAAACATTTTAAAAATATGTATTAAATGCTCAAGAGGTTCGGCTTTGGGGATGGACTGATATCGTGGGTGCGTTTGTTGTATGCGGAGCCGCAGGCTTCCATATGTACCAACGATGCTAAGTCTGACTATTTTACTTTGTCACAGGGTACGCGCCAGGGATGTCTCCTCTGTCTCCGTTACTTTTTGCCATAGCGATTGAACCTCTCTCGATCATGCTTAGAACTCTTCCTGTATTTCAGGGTATAGTTC
>JAFFST010019743.1:18658-28943 GCA_022414735.1 Noturus placidus | reverse complement strand
GGTTCTGTCATGGGTATGCCAGAAACTACTTGAGATTACGATTTCCATCAGCCACCGCACCTAGTCACATGTCTTGTTTCATCCGATTCATGTCTTTGGCTCATTACCACTTGTGTGTATATATAGTCACATTCTGCACTACACTGATTGTCGTGTTCATTGGTCAGTCTATCTTTATCACGTTATTCTTGCTCTTGTTGCATGTCTATTGTGTATTTATCGTTGTACCTTGCCAACCTTGTGTTTTGTTTTATATTTTATTAAACTTTCAACTTTCAAATCTGTGTTTGCATCTGTCTCTACCTACTACCCTTACCCACTGTTTTTACATATATGAATAATACATTCACTACATAGGTTATGATGTTCGACTAGAATTTCATCAACTTGAAACGTTGTGCTAAAATGAAGGAAAGAAAAGGGAGAAAAGTGTTATGAAACAAGAGATAAACACCCATGTCTATCATTTATGTGTCTATTCATGTATATTTATTTACTATTCTCTGCACTCAGAGTATACAGATTGTCTGAACACACATTTTGATGTATGTTATTACATTTTTAGTCAACTACTCTTCAAAATAGTGGCCAAAAAAAATTTCCTCTGCATAGACTTAATACTCAACAGTCAACAAAAACCAATTTAAAGTACATGTAAACAATGGCGCGAGAGCTGAGGAAAACCAGATTGCTATACAAGACAGATAAACATTAGGTCAGGATTTGTGTCACTTAAGTCTACTGGAGCATTGAAGAGCGGTGTGTTTTTGGTTCCCTGCTGACTATTATGTATGACTGGAGTTGTCTCATTGTTATGCATGGAGGAGAGATTGCGTCGAATAATTAGATGCCATGCAGTAAAAAGGCCAGTTTTGAAATCTGCTGGAATCATAGCAGCAATACTGGAACCCATGTTGTGTTTAATCCGTTCTGCATTTCCTTTTAAATTTGGACATTTTTTTGACATTGCATGACACAGTACCATATGGCAAAACTGATCTAGAATACATTATGTGTATAAATATGTGAAGCTAATGATACACTGTTAATCAAGGTATTAATGCTAGAATGTATGCCATCAAATACATTATTCTATTTTGCCCATATATGATATAATCCATTCTTAGTGTCTAGTGGTGCATCGCTATCATTAAAAGCCTATTACCATGAAGCATGAATTACTTCATTACAGGGAAAATAATGGTGGTCTATTTTACTAAATAAGCTTAACATTTGTTAAACCGTTGAATAAATAATTAGCATTCTACAATGCAGAAATTTCCTACTTGTATATTTTGTTCAGTATGAGACATGATGTAATAAACCAGATTCAGTAGAGGCATGAGAATTAATGTGCAGTTTTATTAAAACACAATCCAAATTCATAGTCAAATGTTCACAACACAGAGAGACAAGGACTATCCAAAACAGAAGACAGTACAGAGACAAAACACAGGTAAGGTGTCACATAATGGAGGCTGAGGTGGAAGTTAGTGCAGGTAAGGCAGTTTAATGAGAAGACAAATCCACAAGGTTAGGCAGGAATCAATGACCATAGACAGGCACGAGTGAAACAGTCATGCAAACAATCCAAAATAAGCAAAGCAGAGAATCAAAGTCTATGGAATTATACAATAAAAACAAAACAAGTGCAACAACATAAGGTAATGGCTTGGTAAACGACAATGATATGTCAACTGAGCGTATTACTTCACGACAACCTTCTGAATGAGCAGTCTCTTAAGTATTGTTTTGTGATTAGGAACAGGTGTGTGTGATTAGTCCTCACGAGAAGGTGATGTGTCTGTGTGTTCCATTGAGAGCTGTCATCATTGGCCATGTTTGTAGTTTGCAGTGCATTCTGGGAAATGGAATCGTCAGTTTGCCATGACATGACACAAGGAAATAAAGGTGAAATACAATGGGATATATTGGTGAGACTTCACAAATGTAGAAACCATGTGCTTCTAGTCGAGAAACAAGAAATAAAGCAGATATAAAACGTTGAAGTAGACAGTGACAGTGTGATTCTTGTGACAGTGACTTCTGTTGGCCCGTCCTAGACTGTTGTGTCACATAAACATTTCATTGCCTACAACACTGTGAATGATTATATGGCTTGAAAAAGTCTAGTCGTTGTATCTAACACTTAATACATTGAATAAACATACACTTACATGGCCACATTATACCAGTCAGAGAGTTTTGGGTGCCACCTACGCGTCTGGTCATATTGCAAACATCAAGTGGCAGATTGTCTTCTTAATGCAGTAATGAGAATGTTTTCAAACATCTGCTTCAGTCATGAGTGCTAAAATGATAGTAGTGATACAATTATGGGAATAATGACAGAAACAGAACAGGAGAAGAATAATGAGAACAGATAACAGAAGTGAAACCAGTGACATTTTAATAAATCACACCATTGTTAATGTAAGCTGTGGATTATGAACCTTTTTGCTAGAATTGTGTATATCATGTTATTTTTATTTTTATTTATTTTTATTTTTTTTTTGTGTAAAGGCTTAATTCAATCAAATAGGTATCATTTTAACAGTTAAACTAAATAGCACTAAAAGCATAATCTGACAAGGGTTTGTATTACTTGATTTTTGTTGTTAATCAGGCATCAATTTGTCCCTCAGGAAGCACCACCGAGCACTTATTGTCCCACAAAGATAATTTTATAATACTTCTCACTTTCAGATAATTAGTATGCATATGCATGATAATGTGTTTGTGCATCCAGCTGTTTATTTTCTCCTTTCTCGAGATGTCATAAGGCATATACTATCTGACAGGGAAATATTCTATGTGTGAAACGGGTTTCTAGTGCGGTAAATGTAATTGTGTGATAAATGCAGTGGACATGTGTGCCCTGATTCCAAATGATGACCTAGACCAGTCAAAATAAGGTTTAACGAAACAACAAACAATATAGCTATCTTATAAGTAACTGAATTCCATGATAATCTTTAGTACAAGAGTCATAGATTTGTTGAATCATGTCTCATGGCTTTATGCTGTGTTTAATCATGGGCTCCTATACCAACTTTGTAGAAAGGAACTGCTAGTGAGTTATCATGTACTAAAATATATAGAGGAGTGGACATGGATATGCTGTAAATGCAATTAAATTCAACTCAGTTTTAGAGGTGGGATCAACTCTCAGCAGGATATCGAAATGAAAGGCTCGAAGCCTTGCTTGTGTCTCTCTTGTTACGGTTTGCATCTTCAGTGGTGTGCGGGCATCATTTATACAGACCTCTTTAACACCTTGTTGATTCTGTACTCAGTTTCACAATTAAAAAGAAAAAAAAAAAAAAAAAAAAAAAAAGATCACCTTACTTCAAGTCCCAAAATCTCAAAATGCATCATACCACAATGCTTTGCTACATTCGTGTCCATATGCTTAATTCTTGCCTGCCTAATGTCACTGAATTGGATCAGATACTGTTTGCTCACCAAGGCAACAGACCTGCTGATGACACTGTCAATCTGGCACTTTTTATTTGCTTTGAATAAGTGCGAAAAATGTAACCATGTTGTGTTTTCTGTCATTAGACACCTTAATGATGCTACATTCCAAATTAATTCACTAGAGCATGGTAACACATGTAACCTTTTGAGCTTTCTAATAATGATAACTGATTAGTGAGGGATCTCTTTTTGTTCTGCAAATGTGTAATCTGAAGGTAGACATTCAGTTCCAATTTGCTGTTTTCCCTATGAGCTCAGTTGCTATGTTGATGGTCATACTGTATATACAGTGGTGTGAAAAAGTGTTTGCCCCCTTCCTCATTTCCTGTTCCTTTGCATGTTTGTCACACTTAAGTGTTTCGGAACATCAAACCAATTTAAACAATAGTCTATTATTATTAATAATTAATAGTCTAAAAATGGCTATTATTGCAATGAGTGAACTTGTTTCTGTTGATGTAAAATATATTAGAAAAAAAAAAAAATAATAAAAATAAATAAATAAAAAAAAAAACAGTCATTTTGAACAGTTATTTAATATCCATAAAGTATCAAGATCTAAAATCTAATCATATGTCATTAGAAAAATGTCACTTTGCTGGACTTACTATAGCTTTTTTTAAGGGAATGAGAGGAGCTGATTTGATTTGATGCCACACAGCATGCCTAAGCACACGTCCTGATAATGTATTCAGACAAACTACATACTTTTTTTTTTTTTACAAGTGTGCGGCTCCGTGCCAGGTGAGCACCTGTGTCAAACGTCTTCAAGATAATAACAGCACATTAATGTTATAACATTATGCCTTATTCTTGCACAAAAGTAGGGGTGATTGCTCTAATTTGTAGGCTGAGTTCTAATTGGTTTTCAACAGGAACACCACCAAATGGGCACATAATTATTTTATGTAAAATGTAGCTTTTTTTTAAGCTTAAAATGGGAACCAAACTTCTGCACTCAGCTGCATATGTAATGGCCAATGAAAAAATAAATAAATAAATAAATAAATAAAGTACATGCATATTGAAATCCTATATAATTCCTCTTTTATTAAATCATTATACCACCAGTGCTATTACTCTGTTGCTCATTGCACAGAACAATCAGCTTAAAGGAAAAAAAAAATAAAATAAAAAAATAAAAAATACATTTATAACAATGTCTCATGCTGGGAAGCTCCCCAAGCCCTTGTGTGCCTGTTTTAATGTAATACAGACACAATTCTGATTACTTTATGCTAGCATATATCGTAAAATGTAGTTTGCTATGACATAAATTTTCCATTTTGCTCAAAAAAACTATTCACAACATGGCAAGAAGGATAATTTGACATATTTCCAAAGGTGTGATTGTTGGATAATGACTTAAAAATGGTATACATCAAAAATATACATATATATTGACATGTATGTAATGACGCTTGATAACCATTAAGTAAAGAATAAACAAGACAAGGCATTCTATAGGCACATCTGTGCGCTTAGTTTCCAATTAAAGCACATTCCAACATGTTTAATTCCTCTTATACCATATCAATATCTGAACAAACACAAGGATATTATACTTTTAGCCATTTAAACATACAGTATACTGACAGTAACTGTGCAATGTGCTGACAATAAGGATTTCTTCCATAAGTGTTAAAGAAACATCTCCTTAAATTATTTTTTTTTTTTTTACCATACGTAATGCATTTTTATCTCTTTCTTATTATTCTTAGATGATGTGGAGACACATATGTACATGTTGCTGTGACTATAGAAACGACAGTATAAGTGCATTGATACAAACCTTTGACTTGCCTTGCAATTGGAACTTTTGGCAAAACTGCTATTATAGAAAATTAATCAACACTTTCTGACCAATCAGATTCAATAATTCAACGATATTGTAGTATAATAGTATTTGTTATTTATTTTATTTTTTTTCCTGGTCATTACCTAGTTTGAATAACTGGTGATTTAATTTATAGTTTTTTCATCTTCTTAACATATAAGAGGATCTCAATCCCACATTAAGTGAACAGTGATATAATGCCACCTGCCATGAATACCAGTGATTTATCCTCCTAGAAGTAAAATTTATTAGTTATACTCCATATCCTTATCATCGGTCATATTATTGTCTACTCGGCTTCTGAAAGAAAAATAAGGTACAACTAAAACACAAGTAAATAAAGATGTTATCTTACATTTCTTTAAAATTAAAAGGTTTTACTAATTTACTTTTTCTCCCAATATATTTTGGTGTATGTATTAAAGCATTCAAGAATGACCTTGCATTATATGGCTTTCATACAGATAGACAAGCTTTCAAAATCTAATTTGGTTGATGTCTGTATGTTTCAGTCAGTTTGCAATTTGTGGCTGGAATGAATCAGAATGGGGTAAATGATAATGATGCTAGTATCACTATGTGAGAAGATCAGTGCTTATGCTACACTCATATCCGATCTCATATTGTCAGCATGGATGCTTCCCTATATCCGTCATGAATCAGTGGTTTAGCTCCAAACACCTCACTTTTTCCTTCTCTATTCACTTGCCACAACAAATAATTTTTTGTGCACAACAGACTGGGAGCAATTAAAAGTGACAATGTTATTTTCACAGCCAGCCTTTCTTCTAACCTCGGCATTGTTGTACTGCCAAATTTTAATAATGTTCAATGACACAAAGAAGATGAATTACCAGAAAAGGTGCTTCAAGTTACAGTGATGTGTAACAGCAATGTCTGGCATTTCATTCTTCTTTCAATTTTCCACCTTCCTTCTTGATTGAATTTGAAATAATGTTAATACGATCTTTCTCAGAAATGTCTCTTCTTGTTTAGGCAGAACAGTACAAAAGCTGTTTGTAGGAGAATGGTGCTATGTCCATGAAGGTCATAGATGGGGTTTTGAGTACCACCTGCTTAATTGACCCACTGCCAAAGACCTTTTGCCATAGACACTGGTGCACAGATGGAGAGTGAAAAAACAATCAGTTCAATAGAACCTTTAAAATTCATGGACATTTTGCTGCCATTAAATCTGGTAAGTTCTTTCAATATTATTATTATTATTATTATTATTATTATTATTATTATTATTATTATTATTATTATTATTATTATGATTAGAAAATGAAATTAAGATGTCATTTTCCAAAACCCACAGGCCCCATCTCAATGTATGTAACGGCTATGGGTATATGTAAACTGTTTTACAGGAGGTAAATCCCCATCTTGTTAAATTTCTGAAAATGTATGCCAGTTTGTAAATTAATGATAATAGATTGTTAATTAATAATAATAATAAAAAAAAAAAACATGACCATACTGTAGTGAACATTATTTTAAATGTAATTGTGCATAATTTTCCCTCATGAATTGCAAATTAGCAGGTGCAATTAGGTTTTTGTTTTTTTTTTTTTTTTTTTTTTTTTTTGTGTAATGAATCAATCATGCATCTGTCATTACTACTAATTTACTGTGATGCATGTTCTTTCAAAGAAACTATACCAACCCAATCCATCACCTAAGGATGATGTTGCCTATATAACATGTGTTTTCTTTTATTTCAAATGCCCATGATAAAGATATGTGACAGATAAGTAATAAGTAAACTAGAAAGAGAGGACTTGTTAATTAATTGCCAATGACAATTTTAGAGTATATTTTGTATAATGCAAGTCAACCTATAATAGAAAATTGGAATTTCCTGAGATGTATCTTCTTTAACTGCTTTATACTGAAAGTGATTTTGTGGATTACAGAAATACTGGTTGCAAGGACACACTCTGAGCTATGCACAGTCATTTAGAGTAACCAATCCTTCAACTGTCATGTTTATGGAAGGTGGGAGGAAAACACAAAGCCTGAAGGAAACCCATGTGGACATGGGGAGAACATGCACAGAAACTCCATGCAGACCTACTGTGCCTTGGTGGGAATATAGAAACAAATAAAGCAAGCAAGCAATAAATAAATATTTAAAAGCTGCTTGATTTGCATTAATGGTTAGACATCTATCATTCTTTTTTTCTCAGGGCAGTTTTCTGCTAGGATAAATTTATAAAATCTAACACTTGTCTGCTGCAAATTTTGAGTCGACTGCCTCTACACACGTTTTATCCTGTAAATCAAAACTGTAGAGCTTTTACAAGTTGAATCTTAAGATTGTATAATTAAAGAGTCATGTCAATCAGTAATTATATGTCTACCATGCTGCTAGACCAGACATTTGTGTAAATTCTCTTACAAAACGTCTGGGTTACGCATGTAACCCTGCTCCCTGAAGCTTGTGTAAAATCATGCTTATTTATAGGCATGCCAGGATCAAGCGACGTGGCAATTAAACATGTCACGTGATATACAAATGGCACCGGTAAACCGCACCATCAGCCTCTATTATCTGAACCAAAGGTGCAATTCACAGCCATGCCCCAGTATGACAAAGGTATGCAATGTCTCATTCCATTCTCAGCAGACATAGGCACTTTAGGAATTGAATCCGGCCTAGGATATAGGAAGGCCTTGGCTAATCCAGGGGCAAAGTCAAGGCAGGGAGGGGCAACAGAGAGTGCTGGTAGATCTTCTTCTTACTTGAGAGATG
Source organism: Noturus placidus (assembly GCA_022414735.1). Classification (NCBI taxonomy): domain Eukaryota; kingdom Metazoa; phylum Chordata; class Actinopteri; order Siluriformes; family Ictaluridae; genus Noturus; species Noturus placidus. The sequence continues at coordinate 20,868 of JAFFST010019743.1, read as the reverse complement.
TCAGGGCCAGCAGAAGAGCAACCTTTAGAGTCAGAAGCATGTTTGAGGCTGACGCTAAGGCCTCAAATGGGGCACCTGACAGACCTTCTAGGACCACAGAAAAGTGGTCTCCATGGGCTCCATCAATAGGGGCATGGCCATAATGGCGGCCACGTAGACCCTGATTGTAAAAGGAGCCAACTCTGCTGAGAAAAGTCCTTGTAAGAACTCCAAGACTGTAGCCACTATGCAGTTCACTGGGTCTTGCTGATGTTCCTCACACCACGAGACAAAACGGCACCACTTGAGCCATACAATTTCCTTGTGGTTACTGCTTAACCATTCAATATGATCTCTACAACCTCACTTGTGAGACCAGAATCTATGAGCTGGTGCCCCTCAGGGGCCAGACCCACAGTGTCTATAGTTCTTGCCAAGAGTGATAAATCAGCCCTCCAGTATAAGGCAGTAGATCCCTGCAGACAGGAATCTTCAAAGAAGTGTCGTCTAACAGGGATAAACATACTCAAGCTGGCCAATAAAGTGTTACCAGCAGCAGATATAGACAGTCTTGGCAAACTATCACAAGAACTTGTAGGAGCAGAGCAATCGGGAGAAAAGCATACAGATGTGACCTCGGAAACATGTGCACCATGGCGTTCAGCCCCAATGGTGCAGAAGGAGTGAGGGAGAACCACAGCGGGCAGTGTGTTGTCTCCTCAGAGGTAAAGATATCAGTTTGGCCGAACAACCGCCATATGGACTCCACCCCGGGCACCAGCCTCTGCCTCAACAGGATGTCTGCCCCCACATTAAGGTTGCCAGGATTGTACATTGCACTCACTGACAAGAACTTTCCCTCTTCACAGGGACAAATTAGTTGTGCCTGCCTGAACAGGGGGTGTGAACCTAAACCTCTTTTGTGGTTGATATATGAGACCACCGCTGTGTTATCTGTCACAACCAACACATGGTGACTTCTTAATTGAGGAAGAAAGCATTTTATTGCTAGAAATATGGCATGTGACTAAGACTGTGTACTGGCCCATGAGGGTGGTGTTTGTCATTACTGTCGTGAAATAAGGAGATGCCCCTAGAGTGTGACCCAAGGTTAAAAACTGGGGACACATCCAAATTCTCAGAGCATGTAGGCATCACCGCATGATGCAGATTACTTGTTTACCATGTAGTAAACATTTAAAGAAGGGATTTATTTATACTTTCACTACTCATTTCCACCCAGATGGGTTCCCTTTTGAGTCTTGTTCCACACAATGTTTCTTCCTCATTGCATCATGGGGAGTTTTTCCCTCACCACCGTCGCCTGTGTCTTTCTCATTAGGAATAAATTCATACATTTAAAATTTTTGTCCTGCATTTAGATATTTAAGTAAAGCTGCTTTGTGACAATGTCCATAGTTAAAAATGCTGTACAAATAAACTTTAATTGAAATGGAATAGAACTTACTTGTTTTATGGACATATAGCAGGTGTACCCGAATAACTCTCAACTTTAAGCAATCCAATCCATTCGAAGTCTACAGAGCTAGGAGGAGTCACCTTTTTCATTTTAAAAACATAATTAATAAAATTTACTACAGGGAATGTAGTGATGTCTTACACTTCAAACAAGCTCATTGCTCTGGAAACTTCCTCATTCCTGGATCTGCAATATACTGCACTGTTCAGAACACTGAAGAATGTGATCTTGGTGTTAACTCACTTGGTGCACCGGAGATTGCAGGGCATAAAAATCTATCTGACCAAGTCCAGTGCCAAGTTTTGATCTGATAATTTGCCAATTCGGTTCAGTCTACTCTGTAAATCTGGACTGTGGTACAACTTTAAACATCAGAAAATCAATAATGCTTCTTTGTCTTATATGAGTTGTCTTGCACCTTTCATGTGTTCATATACAGTGGTGTGAAAAAGTGTTTGCCCCCTTCCTCATTTCCTGTTCCTTTGCATGTTTGTCACACTTAAGTGTTTCAGAACATCAAACCAATTTAAACAATAGTCAAGGACAACACAAGTAAACACAAAATGCAATTTGTAAATGAAGGTGTTTATTATTAAAGGTGAAAAAAAATCCAAACCATCATGGCCCTGTGTGAAAAAGTGATTGCCCCCCTTACTATAACTGTGGTTGTCCACACCTGAGTTCAATTTCTCTAGCCACACCCAGGCCTGATTATTGCCACACCTGTTCACAATCAAGGCATCACTTAAAT
>JAFFST010019706.1:1909-16366 GCA_022414735.1 Noturus placidus | reverse complement strand
AGGAAAGGGAGGTCAAGATCACATGTAGATATAACTAACCACAACCCACACATGTGAATATTGAAAACACACACAGTGCAGCCACACATGCACTACAAACTAGACTCCCACCAACACCAGGTAACCAGCCTCCCCTGCCGCACCCCCTGCTGCTGCAAAACAAACCACAACAAAAAGTACAGACAACAGTAATCACTCTAATAAGCCCAAATGACACAAGCTGACCCTTAGGGCTAACTGAATTGTCTCATTGCCACAATAAATGCAGTTAAAAACTAAATCAAAAACATACAAAACATTCACGCAAAAAGGGACTGGATGGCCATCCAAATGACAAATTCCAATGGACAGACTGACACCGCTGCCTTGAGAAGCCAGCACCATTCGGAGGCCGAGACTAGGCTGTAGAGTTACACAGCGGGCAGGCCTAACTGTGCCTGCATATATGCCTACTTAAAGCTTCCCAAAAATCACACAAAAGAGTTCACAATAAAACAAAAACACATAAAACCAAAAAGACTTTTACACGTAGCCAAAGAAATCACAAAATACAATGACAAGACATGTAAATCAACGAGGAAAAACAAACTGAGGCAAAACAGCAGCAAGCAAAGGATGGCGACCCTTGCAATAACACCATACAACCACAGTGGAGGGTTAGACGGCACACTGTAGCTCCAAAATGTTTGGAGGGGACAGCTTCAAACAATGCGAGGTAGACACTCCTCAGCCCACCGGAGGGTCTCTGTGCATGAAATTGAGTAAACGTTAAAAGCTGTTACAATTGACATGGCTATGTAATGTGATAAATATATACACATGACATCGTGGATAAAATACCTGCAGTCATGATGATCAGGACACAACTCAGGGGCCAAAGCCCTTACACGCAAACAGCCCACAACACAGACCAGACGCCACACCGAGCAATCAATATTGAGCCTACCGGAGTGAAAAGATGTAATAGTCACTGACACAAAATAGTAGCCTACAACAGCATCTGACACCAGAGCATTAGCTTACCTTCCAGTATGCAAGAGAATCCCAAAACTGGCTGCCACCTGGAAGATCACCACACCGACCGGAAGATCACCACACCGACCGGAAGATCACCACACCGACCGGAAGATCACCACACCGACCGGAAGATCACCACACCGACCGGAAGAGCCTTCCCAGCCTCACCTTGCTGCATGCCTAACTCACTTATAAAGAAGCCAGTCAGCTGTATCCACTGATTTACTAATGAACGGCCTTAAAGGCACAGACGCACTATTTCAACCTGCTACACCAAGCTCCAAATTCACTATAAACCTGTCATAATGTGGGTACTAAGGCTGTTCCTAGTGTTCCTAGTGTGCACTCTAGTGGGGAAGGAACTGAGATGTAGCTTCTGCAGTGAGGCAATGGCCCCACCTAATGGAAAATATACAGTAGACAAGGTTAAAAATAATGTGTTTCAACAGATATTTAACAGTTCTGAAGTTAACTTTGGAAGTGGAATTACCCACAGCCTTATACTGTGTATATATACATTTAAATTACTGTCTTTAATTATTTACTAAAAGAGAGAATTAATCAAATAAAATAAGTAACCACATACCAAAGTTTACCTTTAAAGTTAAATACAATCCTGTAACATCTGATGACAGTAATATTTTGGGTGTTAATTGTGCAGAACAAATTAGCTTTATACCATAGATGCAGTTAGTTTAGTGGTTAAAATGTAAATGTTTCTGAACTACAATTCCATACAATAAGTATGGAAATATAGTGACGTATTTAAGCATGGTGAGAACATTGTGAGTCTGTGTTCCAGTGTAGTTTTACTACTGGACTAGATTCTTCACAGAAATTGATGTAATGACTTTTAGAATCTCCTAATTGCCATAATTAAGAATTAACTGGGAGTGCTCCTGTGGCTGTAAAAGGGCCTAACTTTAAAGACAGTGCCTTTTGCCCTTGGGTAAATCCAAGCAACTCAGCCAACACCTCAGAAAATTATAGTGGACTTCCAGAAGTCTGGTTCCTTCTTTGGAGCAATTTTCAAACAACTGAAGGTACGAGAAGCATCTGTACAAAAAAATTGTATGCAAATATAAACATCTTGAAAGAAACACTGGTTCTCATTCACCCATTCACACATACTCACACACACACTCACACACCACTGGCAACAGAGCTGCCATGCATGATGCTAGCTTTCCATAAGGAGCAACTTGGGATTCAGTGTCTTGCCATGTGGAGATATGTGGGCCAGGAATCGAACCACCAACCCCATGATTAGTGGACAACCACCTGAGCCACATGCATTAAAATGCAAAATGTTATAGTTTGGTCATAATGTTCAGTGCTTTGTATGGAGGAAAAGGTTGAGGCAACTGTGAAGCATGGGAGTGGCAGCATCATGTGTTTTGCTTGAAAATGGACTGGTCAAATCATTGTATTTCTCATATACACAGTATGGCATATACAATGTGGTGAGCTCTGTAAACCTGCTAAGCCAGGTTTAATGTTCAAATTAATATTTAATCCATCCATCCATCAGTTACTCCTTTTCAGGGTCATGGGGAACCTGTGAAAAACAAATAAAGTTCAAGTATGTATTCAATATCTCGAATATTCAATATTGAAGATTCTGCATTATTTCTAGGTCCCTATTTAAACAAAAGTAAATTTGTGGAAATTGACCTTCTTTGTACAAAAGGTCGGATTTTCCTCATGCCCAATCTTTTCTATTGAAGCTTGTGTTCAGATGACACTCTGATGGATTTGATCTAAAATGGATCATAAGGTTTTGCATGAATCTATGGAGTCTATGCCAGATTGAGTGCACACTATCATTAAAGCAAAATGGAGACATACCAAATACTAAGAAACTAATGAAATTAATGTAAATATTTCAAAGATTCTACTTTTCATTCACATTGTTAACAATAATTTGTAATGAAAATTGTTGTATTAAATTAGAAAAGAATGCAAATTAGAACCCTCTCAGACTTTTGGACCATACTGTACCCTTTCACATTTTTTACATACAATTGCACATGAAGCACTAAGTCATGCCACTCATTTTCTTTATTTAAACAGATTGCATATTATCTGTATTGCAAAAAACAGAATTTCAATGAGCTTGAGGATTGAGCTGGGGACTGAAAAAAGCCACTCTGCTTATATTGGCTGACAAGCTAAAGCTCTTTCGGTCCCTTCAGCTTGTTGTGAATTGTCCTTTCTCTAATGAGATTAATTAAATACCCACTAGCCAGGAGACTAGAGCCTCACAGGTTTATAGACTCTGGCTTACAGGGTCACTGGAAGAGGATGTTACAGTAATCCTGCTCCTCACTGTAGCTCTGGAATTTTTTTGTTATTACATTGAGTCTATGAGTCATCAAGTCTAATAGAGATAATAGGGAAGATGGAGACTGCCCTTGTGGTCCTTCAAAACTGACCTTTTAATGGTTTTATAATTGCTTGGATATGCCAAAAAGAAAACTGTATTATGAAGTCCAGTTTCCTTGCAGAATTGGAGATTAAAGGGTTAGGGTTAGACTATAACATGTGCTTTTAATAAATAAATCAGATATTTAAAATATTGCAGCCATAGTCAAGACCTAGAGCAAGTAAATATGGAAGTTTACTAATCACTGAAATGAACTCAACAGAGTGTCAATAGATGATGGTGTAAAAAAATTGTAGGTATGTTTTAAAAATGTCTATATTTGTTGTTATTGTTGTTGTTGTTGTTGTTATTATTATTATTATTATTATTATTATTAATTTTTTTTTTTTTTTTTTTTTACTTTTGACATGTACTCTCTACCAAGGAAATATCCCTGCTTTGTACCTACTACATATCATAACAGATGAGTTAAATATATGAGAATAAATAATCAACTTATTTTTGGAAGGCATAAATTAAAAATTTAAAAGAGCTTAAAGTAGTTTATTTAAATTCCTAACAAATCTAAAATGGAGTTAATTCTTTACCTAATTTCTATGATAGTCAGATATATGTATCATGGCTCAGAGTGATGAAATTAGGCTCGTGTTCTGTGTTGTATAAGTCTTTCAGTCGACCTTGGCTTTATCTCCTTAATCTAATCCATTCACATCTTTGCATGCATACTCTCTGTCCACTCTGTATCTATCACTTTCATCCATGAGCCTACAAACAGAGCCTGCATTCATGAATGTGAACATGTCCAAGTCTGAACACAAACCTGGCAGCAAGATGGCAACCCGAGCCACAGTGCCTGGATCTCCACACAAGGGCCCACCGCGTTTCAAACAGAGATCCACCCGGCAGTTCAAAAGCAAACCACCCAAGAGAGGCGTCATTGGGTAAATTATTATTATTTTCTAATGTTTTTTTAATGTGTATTTTGTGGAATGTTTGTAACTCTAACTGATATGTTCTGCTATTATTATGATTTTTTTTTACTTTATTTGCTTGGGTGAATTTCTCATTTGAATATGACACATTATTCTTTAAATCAAATGTATATTCCACAGATTATATAAACGTCATTTTGAGTAACATGATGCAATAAAATTGTGATTTTAGGACTTGCCACATTCTTTCTGTCTTTAACTGGCACACAAATATTATCAGGAGCCTCTCAAGGCTTTTGAAGGGGTTTGTGTGAATCAAAATGTTTCTTATAATGTTAATAATAATGAGACTGAAATATGTATACATTTATATATCCTGCATTTGTAGCCATTTATTCTATATTGAATGTGGGCAATTTTTTTTCAATACAACTACCTCAGCTTAATGTTGCACAGCATTATATTGCACAAAACAACTGCACATATCTGCACTTTATCCGATGTATAGTCAGACTGTTGTTGTCACCCATCTATATCCTTACATTATATTATTGTACTTTTTAAATACTTTTTCTTTTTAAAGTTTTCTTGTGTGTCTATGTGTGTGTGTGTGTGTGTGTGTGTGTGTGTGTGTGTGTGTGTGTGTGTGTGTGTGTGTGTATACATGTTTATGCTTTTATTTACAGATTTGGTGATGAAATTCCTGGAATGGAAGGCTTGGGAACTGGTATGCATTACATAAAAGCATCATACTTAACTTCTTAAATTAGCAACCATGTAAAGAGGATAACAGACCTAAAAGTCTAATACAGATGTTGTTCTCCTTTGCAGATATCACTGTGATCTGCCCCTGGGAAGCATTCAGTCATCTGGAGCTGCATGAATTATCTCAGTATGGCATCATTTGAGAAAAAAACCCTCTTGTACTACATAGAGTTCTGTTCCTCTATCTAGCTGTAAGATGTGGATTTCTACATGACTTGTTGATAGTTTAGAGAATAAAATTGGGAACAAAGGGAAAAACATAACAAAAAACAATCATATATATATGTGTATATATATATATATATATATATTACTACGGTAAAATTAGGGTAGATAGCCATATAGCACATGTGCACACTCTATAAAACTCTAGAACCCTAAAGATTTGTCCATCTAGGGAAATCCTTAAAGCTTCATTGTAGAATCGTACAGTGTTAGAATCGTACAGTGTTAGAATCGTACGTGTAGAACATGCCAGGGATGCTTAATTTTCTAAAGAACACCTGAGGAGTTCACTCAAGTAAGCACTATATTTAAATATTTATTCATAGTATGTTTACTGCACTAATTGATTCTAAACTTTAGCTCTACATGATTTATTCAGCTCATATTCTTACTTTTATCATCTTTTCTTGAACTCCAGTCAATTTATATAAAGCGTTGCCTTGGTAAGTTCACAAATGTTGTGTGTTTACAGTCTGAGGGTAATTAAAAACTTTCACCCTTGAATGTGAGTATTACACATATAAGTTATTGTAATATTTACTTACAGAAAGGCTACATTCACACGTACAAAAAATAGTTAAGTTTTCTTTGGTGAAGTTTCTTTGAACAATACACCAAACTAATTTAGCGTATTTGCTTTGAGTAAATATTGAGATTCTGAACAACAACAAAATATCTATGATGGAAATATGTTTCGGGTTATGTTCTACATTTTAAACACCATATTTCTTTGTATTTTACCATTATTATCATAGTGTGACATTCATGTGCCACGCTTACTCAAAAGAGCAGCTCTCCCAGTAGTAGAAATAGTTCATTATTGAATGTTACAGTCCTGATTGAATTTTATAAAGTAAATATTTATTTTCATATCTTCAAGTAGCCATATGTGTCTTGTCTAAAATCAGTTGAGTGCTGTGGTTGTGTTGTGTTTACTGGCCTTATAATGCTTCTGGAGGACATGTAAGACCCACATTCATTAGCAGCACTGGAATGACTCGAGCACTGAATAAATCTTATTTTGTACTTTTCATGTAAGAGTATGTGTACCTTTCTTTTAGTAACATTTAATGTATGAAACTGAAAAATTAGGGACATACTACCAACTAATTCAATAGCCTTTGGAATTAAAGATTTCTCCATTCTAATTGAACCACAAGTGAAAATGAATAAAGCAGGATAGGAAAAGGGATGAGGAAAAAACATTATATGCACTGTTTGCTGTGAGGGAAGTAAAACATGCACAGAATGTGATAAATAGGAAGTCATATATAGCATAGTGATATGTAACTAACTTGCCAGTCTTTTGTATCTTGTATTTCTCAGTGCCAAAGAAGTTTCTTCATGCATCATTAAGATCATGTTTCTCATCACCATGCATGTGCTTTGTTACATTGGATTCTGTCCAACACGCGTGTAGTACTAATCAGTGTAAGGATCTGGATGCCGAGTAGGACAGCTGTTACTATGCCAATAAGTTCAGAGTGTAGGTTGATCCAGCGTGAAATACTGCCAACACAGCCCCCCAGGAAAATCACACTTTGAGCTGAGAACTCATCTAACTGCTGTGTCCTGAGGCCACACTGCGAGTTCCACACTGTACCATTCTCCAGTGGATCCACGCAGCATGAGGGTGGCACGCCGCATGCCTGCATGCCTGGAGACGAGCAATTAAAGTACCTGTAACAGAAAGGGTAATAACTTTCAGAGAGGGAGGTGATGTGTGGCTTTTAGATCAGAGGTCTGATTCTGATCATTCAGTTCAAACAACAGCAAGCATAGTGCAAGGTGTATAATGAGGCACTCATAATGGCAGGAGGTTACATGATTCTATTGTAGCAGTGCTTGCTATTCACCTCTTTTATACCCTCTTAAAATGTATTATTATTATTATTATTATTATTATTATTATTATTATTATTATTATTATTATTATTAGTAGTAGTAGTAGTAGTAGTAGTAGTCATATTTGTTCTTCTAGTTGTAGTATTACTGATTGTGTCTCTGCTTTTAATCATTTCTAGTCATTGTGTACTCACTGGTTGACTTCCCAGTCTCGATAGTTATCCACCCCACAGCACTGCAGCCCAGTCTGGATCTCATCTGTAATAAACCTCAGATCCAGGTCATCCTGGTAGCGCACCATGGCTGTCAGCATGGTTGAGCGCAGCAGCTTAGTAATCCAGCCCTGCAGGCTATAGGCCACAATGGCCACCAGGACCTGGGCAGCTACAAGAATTAACAGCATTGAAAGGAAAATACGCAGCAGGCAGTGGTTCTCCCTCAGTGCTCCCACACAGCCTGTCAGACAAAGCAGTGAAAGCATCAAGCCCAGAAAAACAAAGAGCAGCATGGGATCAGTGCCAAGGCCATCCAGCTTCTCCTGAGCAAAGGATTCCTTGTTCACAAGACCCCAGAACCCGAGTCCTAAGGTGGCCAGGCCCAGCCCAGAGAAGAGAAGGTTGCTAGTGAAGAGCACATATTTCAGCAAAAATCCTGTCAGATCAGAGGAATTGTAAGACTGTGAACAGGAAAAGGTCCAAGGTGACGGTATGGTTTGCTCATCATCCCTTGATGAGCTGAAATCATTTTGGCTCTCTGTGATGATATCTGTGCCCTGGTATTGAATGCCATTCCTAGTGGTTACCTAGGAGATGAATTTTAAAATCTTAAATAATGAAATGCTTCATCCTATTGATTTTAGCACTTTAAAACATGATAAAGATCACGTTTAGATTAACCTTCATCCACTTTTTGGTTCAGAATGACCTGTTTTTATTTTTAACCTAAAGTATAATAATGTTAAAATTATTTATTTAACTTTATAATGGGAGAAAATCTAATTAATACGACAGAGATCATGTTCAGGTCTATACTGAACAAATGCGAAATATAAATAGTAATAAATGACTTCTTACTGAAAACAAGAAACAATACGATGATTTTTGTCATTATTTGCACTTAAATGGTCACACAATAATGTGTATACACACACACACACACCTGAGATGAAGATATATTTGGTATTTTAAAACACACTTTTCAATTGCTTTGCTTAAAAATCAATATAAATGACATCAAAGGAAAATATGTTGATCCTCATGTGACAAAATGTGAGATTTAAGCTGTACTAGTAAACCTAACTGAGGTAGAAAGTGACTGATGTTACCTTTGATATGAGTGGTTTAGTCGCGTCATCTTGCTTTTTTGACATCGGCTTCCACAAAAAAGGAATCCTTCTTGAAAGCCAAAAGGAGCTCATCTCATATTACTAGTATAGGACACTCTGTGCCCAGTTGCATGCTGGTCAATAATAAAGAAGCAAGAAAAAAGGCAGAGATAAAGAGAGTGCTTGTGAGAGAGCAGCAGTGTAAAAGACATAGCTGTGATCTTGATTATTCCTGCATCATGTGAAAGTCACGATGCTGGGATTAGAGAAAGAATGTGTGTATGAATGAGATCTTGCTTCTTTGCTCAGTCATGGAGCAGCTGATACATAACTTATGTGATATTCAGTAGAGCTCAATAGAGAAGAGAGATCTTTTCCAAAAAGGAATATGACAGAATGGCATTATCTATTTTTGTTAGTGTGAAAACCTGGAGATACAGTCAAAACCACAGAAAACTTGGCTGTACAACCAACAGGATTTGTGGGATTTAAAAAATGCAAAAACACATTTTTAAACTAATCTAATAATCATTTAAATATGTCGACTGACACAAGGAGGCTTCTACATATCATCCCTGTTTCTAATAATACTCAAAACCAGATCCAACTTGACAAATTGTATTGGCAACAGCAAATAGTAATATTTCAAATAAGAATAAACTACAAAGGTGCACCAGTAAATCTGGCAGCTGTAAAATCTGGAGGAATCTGTCAAATCTGCTAGAATTTCTAACAAAATGTTTCTTGCTCCTTAGTATGCTGTAGAATCAGCTGTGGCTTTAATACAAAACATAGACAATCATACAGTGAAAAAGAAAACCTCTAGCTAGAATCAATGAAAGGTTGTTTACACTACATATTGTATATATGGTCACAAGGTCAGGACCCCAGAATGGTCCCAGGAAGGTATGTGTGGTCTGCAGATGGGCCTCAGCTACCTGACACCATGCATAAACCTCAATGTTAGAGGATGTTGCCCCACAGAGGCTCCATCAATAGGGGCGTGGCTGGCCAATATGGTGGCCACATAGACCCTAAATGGAGAAGGAGCCCTCCGGCTTGAGACAGTAGAATCTCCCAGGGAGTGTAGTTTAGCAGGGATATTATCTCTGAGAACCATATTTGAGCTATTGAATTATTATTGGCGAACTCTTACTAGAACTTGTTGGAGCAGAGCAATCAGTGGAAAAGTGTACAGACATAACCTCGGCCACATGTATACCATGGTGTCCAGCCCCAATGGTGTGGGAAGAGTGAGGGTGAACCACAGCGGGCAGTGTGTTGTCTATTAGAGACTAACACATCCACTTCCGCTTGGCTGAACCTTCTCAATATGGACTCTACCACTTGCAGATGGAGCCTCTTATCCCCAGCCTCAGCCTCTGCCTTGAAAGGATGTCTTCCCCCACATTCCGGTTGCCCAGAATGTATATTGCACTCACTGGCAAAAACTTTCCCTCTGCCCAGAGAAGAATTATTTGTGCCTGCCTGAACAGGGGGTGCGAACATAACCCACCCTGGAGTTTGTTATATGAAATCACTGCTGTGTTGTCTGTCACAACTAACAAATGGTGACCTCTTCATTGAGGAAGAATAAATTTCAGTGCTAGAAATACAGCTGCATCTCTAGGCAATTTATATGCCACCCCAGAGGGCTTCTCCAGAGACCGTGAGCTGGACAGCCGTCTAAGAACCGGCCTGTGAGAGAGGCATCTGTCATTACTGTCTTATGATAAGGAGATGCCCCTAGAGTATGACCTGAGGCTAGAAACACCTCCAAATTCTCAGAGCACATAGGCATCGCCCACACTGATTACTCTCAGAGGTTTCGTCCTCAGATGAAACCCTTGACTTTTCAGCCACCACTGAAACGGTCTCATGTGCAGTAGGCCCAATGGTATGACATTTGCTTCTGCTCTCATAGAGACTGGAGGGGTTGAATGGGATTACCTACTAACAGTATTACATAAATTTGAATTGGGTGATGCATTTATTTCTTGGATACGCCTTCTGTACACATCCCCGCAAGCTAGTATCTCCACCAATGGGATCTTGCTCAATGTTGATAGGATTGATCCTACACAAGTTGCAGATAAAAATGCCCTTATCGTAGTAGAATCCTATACAGCCCCTATAAAAGTTGTGCTCTGCACTGGAGAAAACATTCTTTTTGTGATGTTCATCCTGAGCCCCAAACTCTTCATGTGGGCAAGAACAACATCGAGCTGTTGAACTGTCAGTTCCCTGGATCGGGCTAGAATTAACCAGTCGTCCAGGTAGTTTAGTATACGGATGACCTGGAGTTGAAAGGGAGCCAGAATGGCAGCCATGCACTTTGTGAAAGTGTGAGGGGATAAAGCTAACTCGAAGGGAAGAACGTGAACCTTTTTGTGATGGGGCGATATTTCTGTGTGGAAATATGCGTCTTTTAGGTCTATCATCACAAACCTTCTGGCTCCTTGGAGTCAGAGAAAGTTATTTTTTTGGTTTTCCATAGTGGAAGGAGGAGTCGCTATGCAAGTTCCTCTTCCAGATCCATACAAGATCCCCAGGACTGCTGCCGAGGCAGCCAGCCGGCCAGATCCGCTGGGTTCTGAAATCCAACTCCCTTGGGCGGAGAAGATAGCAAGCTGCAGGCAGAGCTGCCTAAATGTAAAGCATTCACAATGCGCACAGTCAGACCTCTCCATCCCTAGACACGTCACACAGAAAGTGCCCCCCCTTCTTTTTTGAAAAGTGAGTGAGGAAATTAAGACATGCAGTCTCGCTGAAGATAATAAGGCTGACGGCGCGGTTCACAGATGCCATTTTTATATCATGCAACGCCCTTAATTGCCTCATCATCTGATCACAGTAGGCCTATAAATATGCATGTTACACAAGCTTCATATACTGGTCACACATGAGGGCGCTTACACAGCGTGAAGCTCATGCAATGTTGAGTTCCCTTGAGTTCAAAAATCCATGCTTAAGCTGTATGTACCTGAATGTAAGCAAACTATTCTGTAAGGTAGTAATGCATTACATAACCAACACAAGCCAACAAATCATAATCATAAATATATATCTCTTAATAGAAAGCTTCACTAAATCAACAAGTACACATTCTCACTCAGTTTATGTGGAGTGCCAGCCATACAAGTCTCTTTGTCAGTTGTTACTATAGAAACAATAATGTATTAGAATGAGCAGATAAATAGGAACCTTGAGGCTGTATCTACTGTCAGATCTGCTGGTACGGAGTTCTGGCTGAGCGACAGATGGAGTGAGACGCAACTTTCGGGGCTCCTGCAACTACATTTAATATAATTCTATAGGCGCTTTTTTTGTGGAGATTTTTTTTGTGAAGTGTTGTTCGAGAGATACCAGGAATATGGTTTGGACTGCTTTATCCGGCGCACCTCCGTGTTACACACAACGGAACCGAGAGGGAGTTTAAATCCGCGGAGGACGCCAGAGCTTTTATTAAGACACTAACCAAGTACGAACACTGATAATAAAACGGGCTGAGTTTCCGTCACCAGATGTGAAATGGACCAGTAAACTCTACAAACACAAGATGGTAAAGTGATTATGTTTATGTGCCTTGCACTTTTTTCATTGTTTAGTTTGCAGGAGCCCGACCTTGGTGGATTACTGCCATAGGTTCGGCAGCTGTTACTTTTTCTGTTACGAATCTGACTCCATTAACGGAGTTCGCACTGGGATCCTCATTGTTTGTGGATGGGGGCCTGGTAAGTGCAATGGGGGTGGGGTGGGGGGTGGTGGGGTGCGGTTTGTTTAGAGTGTGTGATTGTTTTCTCCTTTATTTTTTATTACTTATTCGTATATGTTCTTTTAATTATTATTTTTTAAATTACTTCTTTATTATTATTTTTCTCTCCTCTCCCTTGTTTCCTCTCCCCTTTTCCTTATCTCAGAGGCAAACCTTCATTCTCATTTCCTTCCTGTCGTAACCACTTGATAGATGGCCACTAACACTGTAACTTCTGGCCCACAAGTGAATTTTGTGAGCTGAAACACTAAAGGTATGGGGAGCCCTATAAAAAGATCTAGGAAATTTGCTCATCTAAAATGGCTCAAAGCAGACGTAGTGTTTTTATAGAAAACTCACATGCGCACCACAGACCAGGTTAGGCTTAAATGTCCATGGATTTCTGAGGTGTTTCACTCTAATTTCAACTCTAAGGCCAGGGGGGTTGCCATTCTAATTGGTAAGTCAGTTTACTTTTCAGCTTCCAAAGTAATATCAGATGAAAATGGCAGATATTTAATAATTTCAGGTAAATTGTTGCACGTCCCTGTATTATTAGTTAATATTTACGCCCCAAATTTTAATGACCCACATTTCATGAATAAGCTCTTTGAGTGCCTCCCATCATTACATGACGCTCTCCTTATATTTGGGGGAGACATAAATTGTGTTGTTGATCCTAGGTTGGGCCGCTCTACCCCCAAGACCACGACGCCCTCACTAATGTCAAGTGCGCTTTCTGATTTCATGGCCAAGACTGGTTGTATTGATCCTTGGAGATTTTATAATCCCAGGATCAAGGAATATTCTTTCTTTTTGCAGATGCATAAGTCCTTTTCTAGAATTGATTATTTTTTCATTGATGCCAAACTAATTTCCAAGGTGTCGATGGTTAAGTATCACTCTATTGTGATTTCTGACCACGCACCGCTTTCTTTGGGTATTCATCTTTCCCCCCCAACTCCGATATTCAACGCCGTGGAGGTTTAACACTGCTTCTGTCAGACAGAAATTTTAATACATTTATTACAGCTTCAATTGATGATTTTATTGAGACCAATCAGAATGAAGCTGATTCTATTTCTTGTTCACTTCTGTGGGAGTCGCTTAAAGCGTACTTGCGGGGCCAAATAATTTCCTACTCCGCACATTTAAACAAAACGTGTACGGCAAACTTCAAGAGCTATTGACTAAAATTGACAAAATAGATATACAATTGGTCATCGGCCCCGCTCCTGCTTTACTTAAAGATCGGTTTGACTTACAGACTGAATTTGATCTCATTACAACTGCCGATGCAGAGCGCCTTCTTCTACGTTCACGCTCCACGTATTATGAACATGGTGATAAAGCGAGCCGACTCTTGGCACACCAACTGCGACGTCAGGCAGCTTTGCGCATAATCCCTCAAATAACAGATGCATCTGCCATACTTCATACAGACCCCACTATCATTAATTCAGTCTTTTGCTCATTCTACTCCTTTTGTATACGTCGGAATTTTCATCTGGGACTTCTGACCTGAATACTTTTTTAGGCAGTCTCAACTTCCCTGTCATTAACCCGGAGGTTGCTAAAGATCTCGACTCACCTTTAACCTTAGAGGAAATCAACCTAGCCATAAATAGCATGCAAAGCAATAAAGCTCCTGGCCCTGATGGATTCCCAGTAGAATTTTTCAAAAGATTTAAATCTAAACTGTCCCCTTTATTGCATTTTGTATATCAGGAGTCTCTGCAGGAGGGCTCTCTTCCTCCTACCTTACGATAGGCCTCTATAAGTCTGCTTTTAAAAACTGATAAAGATCCGGATCTCTGTAGCTCATATTGACCTTTATCCCTGATGAATGCGGATGCTAAAATTCTTGCTAAGGCTCAGGCAAGTCGCTTGGAAAGAATTCTTCCTGTCATAGTTGCGGAGGAGCAAACTGGATTTATAAAGGGGCGTCAGTTGTTTTACAATGTCCGCACCCTTTTGAACATCATCTACTCCAAAAACTCCACCACAACCCCCGAAATAGTGATTTCAGTCGACGCTGAGAAAGCGTTCGACAGGGTTGAATGGGATTACCTGCTAACAGTATTACATAAATTTGAATTGGGTGATACATTTATTTCTTGGATACGCCTTCTGTACACATCCCCGCAAGCTAGTATCTCCACCAATGGGATACAATCACCTTATTTTACCTTATCCCGTGGCACTCGAC